>LBNU01021901.1:82842-103703 GCA_014162995.1 Artemisia annua
ATCTTCTAACATTATAGAATATTACATAATATCTATACTATAAATACAAATATTCGTACATAAACTTATCACATAAGCAGCAGAGTCTCAGCAGTATTCTTCCAGTAGTAGAATCTCAGCAGTAGTCTTGTCTGGCAGTAGAGATTTTACACTAGCAGTAGACATGACTAGCTAGCAGCAGTCTTGCAACCAGAAGTAGAGTTACTTCAAAACCCAACAGACTTTTTGGAAAGCTCTTTCTTTGAACTACAATTTAGAGTTAAAATTCGTGATCTAACTCATTACCATCTATTAACTAACCTCGTATCTTTACAGCCCTAACTTTCTGTCCAAACCCTAACTTGCAAACTAACGTGTTTTACGCTCAATTCGCTTAACCAATCCTCATACCATTATCAATTAATGATCCTAACATGTTTTAAATCATAAAATTACAGAAGTTTATAAACCCTAACTCCATCATAATTAATATTACACAAATTATAATAATAAAACATTAATTGGATGAAAACTAGTATCAAAAGTATACCTTACGCTTGATTTTTGGCTTCAAGAGCAAAACCCTAATTTTTCTTTCTCTCTTCTCTTGGGGATCGATCAATTATGCAGGAAAAATAGGTTTGGGAGTTTTTATTTTGTATTTATATTATTAGTGGATAATTACCTTAAGTTAGAATTGTAGTTGGGCTCAAATTCGTCTTCCCTTTTCCTTGTTTTAACCCATTCGGCCGAACACCCCTATTATATATATTTTTTTATTTTTTTTATTAAATTTATTTATTACACTCAAAACTTCATACTTTTCATATTTTATGTATTCCCATAACGAAACCTAACGTCTTTCGCGATAAACCTTAATTTTACGACAATCCGGAAAATAATCATTTTCAAAACAAAGTTTCCAAAAATAGAATTTCACACTCTTTATAAATATAACTCATAAAAACAATCTCCTCGTAACTTATTAACGCTCAAATACTTGAACGAAGACTTGTTACGCAAAAACCACAAAACGCCAAAACTACACCAGTCATTCCCACACCACAAAGGCGATCAAAATGAACTTTCCCAAACTCAACACTCCTCAAATAACAAGAACAACCTTACACGCAAAGGGATTTAGTGCCACATTCATACTCATATCATACATATAATACTTATCTCACACATATAGCCCACATAAACACTTAATTCACACCAAACAAAGTCAAATGGATCGAGACTATTAGTCAAACTAATCTGCTAAAATCACATTGTCACATCATCCCCCACTTAGGGAAATCGCGTCCCGAGATTTAACAACTCGTCTCATCAATAACATCAAGAAAATTTATGGATATTTAAGCGGAAAATACCACACCATAAAACCATAAATCGTTAACCATTCTTATGACATGTGGGATTCTACCACGATATAAAAATCACAGAGAAAGAACCACAAAATATGAACCAACTAGATACCCGAATTCACACGATCGAAAACATCATGATACTCCAACGATACACGAAAAATAGATACACTACCCCGATCAATAATACCAATGATCCAAACGACTTCTCATAGGTAGATACGCCGATCTACATCCAACTACAACCGATCTACTCACAAACCACATCAGCAAAACAAATTCGGATGCTTAAATCTCATCTGATTCTCACGTTCCCAAGTAAACTCAGGACCACGCTTCAAATCCCATCGTACTTTCACCAATGCTAACTTACCACGCTTCCACTCTTAACATCTCAATCCATAATCTCAACAGGTTCCACATCAAACTGAAAGGTTTTGTCAACCTTAACCTCATCTAATGGCACATGCAAACTAGCATCCGCCAAACACTTCTTCAGATTAGATACGTGAAACGTATCATGCGCACTACTTAACTCCTCTGGCAATTTCAACCGATATGCCACAAGTCCACTCCTTTCTGTAATCACGAACGATCCTACATATCTCGGTGCTAACTTGCCTTTCTTGCCAAAACGCACAACACCTTTCCAAAGAGACACTTTCAACATCACAAACCACCATCAGTAAACTCTAAAGGCTTACGGCGACTATCCGCATAACTCTTTTGATCATCTCTCGCTGCCTTAAGTCCTTCCTTAATCTGCAAACCATACCCGTAGTCTCTCGTTCCAGTTCAGGATCAATTAGTTGGCTTGCTCCAACCTATGCCCATAGAACAGGTGATCTACATTTCCTTCCATACAACATTGCAAACGACGCATACTAAATAATAGAATCATAACTGTTGTTATAAGAGATCTCAGCTAAGGGTAAATGCATACCCCAGCTTCCTCCAAAATCAACACACCCATGCTTTCAGTACTCCCTTTAACGCTTGGTTGTACACCCACTTAGCCCATTCATATAAGAATGATAAGTCGTACTCATCTTCATACGCTATCTCAAAGCTCTATAAAACACTTACCACAATCGCGAAGTAAGTATTTCATCTTGATATAAGTTGATCGACGCGACACTCCACGTCTCTCTACCAACCCATCAAATGTAACGTCTTGCTAACTTTTCTATATCAAAATTTTCAGATATTTCTGGCTGTTGCATCATCCTAATAGTTGTTGATATCAACCTTCACCTTCAAGCTTATCAAATACTTGCTAAGGCACTTGTATTCCTCTTCATACTTGCTCCTCAATACAATTCTTGCTAAGGTAATAATACATCTTATCCATTCTAGGATGTATCAAATACCTTGCATGTTTGATGTCCTTATGCCTCCTTCCAGTGGAACCAATAATTGGTCCGCAAAGTACCATCCTCCATATTCATTCCTTTCCAGTAGCTGGTCTAAACCACGTAATCATTCTTCTTACATGTTTTACTAGTGGAACTCATATTAGATCTAGGAAATATAGTCCACCATCCTCCTTTCTCTCTATTTGTTGATCTAACCCACGCAACATCTCAACCATAGCGTTCTCTTCCTTGAGAGCTTCCTCTTGCTCTGCCAATATCACACTCTTATTTCCTGACTGCAATGCTATGCTCATAGCTCGCACACATTTAAGCTTAATCCTCTCCTTCCTACTCAACGCATCAGCCACCACGTTCGCTTTTCCAAGTTGATAGCGAATCTCACAATCATATTCACTAAAAAATTCAATCCATCTTCTTTGGCGCATATTCAGCTCCTTCTGAGTAAAAATATGTTGAAAACTCTTACGATCAATGTAAACAATACTCTTCGTGCCATACAAATAATGTTTCCAATTCTTGAGAGCGAGTACAACCGCACCAAGCTCTAGATCATGAGTGGTATAATTCTTCTCATGGATCTTGAGTTGTCGGAAAGCATAAGCTATCACTTTCCCTCTCTGCATTAGTACACACCCAAAACCTTGATTCGACGCATCACAATACACACAAAATCATCTGGCCCATCTGGTAACGTTAGAATTGGTGTATTACACAAACTATCCTTTAGCGACTGAAAAGCCATCTCCTGTTCTTCTCCCCAAACATACTTCTTGTTCTAAGTCAACAAAGTGAGGGGTTTAGCATTCTTCGAAAAGTTCGCTATAAATCTCCTGTAGTATCCTGCCAGTCCTAAGAAAGAGCGTATCTCAGAAGGCGTCGTAGGAGCCTTCCAATTATTGACCGCTTCAATCTTACTAGGATCCACATGTATACCCTCACTATTCACTACATGACCAAGAAAATGTACCTCTTGTAACCAAAACACACATTTCGAGAACTTGACATACAACTTCTCATTCTCTAGCAACCAAGTATCAACTTCAGATGTTCTCCATGCTCTTCCTTCGTCTTAGAATAGATCAAGATATTGCCAATGAACACAATCACGAACTTATCCAAATAAGGCTTGCAAACACGATTCATTAAATCCATGAATACCGCAAGGGCATTAGTCAGCCCAAATGGCATCACCGTAAACTCAAAGTGTCCATAACGAGTCCAAAAAGCAGTCTTTGGAATATCCTCCCCATACACTCATAACTGATGATAAACAGAACGCAGATCTATATTCGAGAAGAATTCGAGAACCTTGCAACTAGTCAAGAGATCATCAATTCTAGGAAGAGGATACCGATTCTTAACCGTTAACTTGTCCAACTCCCGATAGTCAATACACATCCTGAACGAACCATCCTTCTCTACGCTTTCCCCTTGTACTCGTAGTACATCGCCATTCTCTGCAGGGATACGAACCACCAGTTCATGACATATCACTTCAGCCTTATTCCTAGCCAATCAATTCATCCTTATCACCACATCAAAACTTCCAGACAGAAATACCCTCTAACATTATAGTACACCCACGAATAACTTTATCAGCTTCTACCTCTCTACCACAATCTTGTAACACCCCAACCCGAGAAAGGCTAAAGTGTAACATTATGGAGTCAAATCAGAACACAAGCGAAACGGAGATACATTTCCAAAACAAAGTATACAATGATTATATGGAGAACTAAACAAATACAAAAGAGCAACAACAAAGGACTAAGCCCAAAACAATATACTAAGCCCAATGTCAAATACTTCTAATCATCTCTAAGTCCAGCCAATAGCTAATCAGGGTGAAGTCTTCTAAGTCCAAAATAAGATCTCTCATCCACAAACCCAGCTTCCTACTAAACCTGCCGCAGGAAAAGAAATGCGGCTGAGCTTAAAAAGCCCAGTGAACAGATATATGTAAACGAAACAAAAGATAAGGAACAAAGAATATCATAGGTTGCATTGGGGAAAACAAAAGGTATAATAATGATGATAAGAATAAGACAAAGATTAGATTATATTAGCATTTAAGTACGATCTTCAATCTCCTCATCATCCAGTCTGCTTCCACTCTCAATTCATCTTAGTACAACCAAGATGAATAGGGAAGTGAGACTATATGTTCTTCATCAGCTCCAGGTCACCGTCTTGACCAGGTTCCTGCGTTCTGCTCGTCCACTCTTCTGCCTTATGAGAAAAGTCACCAATTCTTCAGAGCAGTCACCGTTGTTTGTTATCTTCCGGTTCTATCTAACTCCATCCTCCGGTGGGAAACTTGGTGGTTCAACAAGAATCATATCCGAAATTTCAGGGTGCCAAATATAATTCACACAATAATGTTCATTCCTCGGTGAACACAATAGGTGCAAGAGAATTTCATAACCGCGAAAGTAACGTACGAGTCTCTAGAGAAAATAATGATAGCAAAATTTCAATGATAGGAAATCATGGTAGAGGATTTTCAAATAGTTCAAAACATCAAAGGTGAGACATAGCAGAACAATCGTCAGCATCTCGAATGCTTAAACAACCAACCATAGATCAGAATCAAATCGAAGTTGACTTTTCCAATGGGAGGCAAATTAACGTAGCAGATTTTATTGTTCGAAAGGGAAAGAGATATTCTCATACTCGTGGTTAAACACCACCAGACTTCTCAGAGATGGAAAAGATGAGTAAAACAAAATCAAACAATGTCAGAATACTTACAGAGGATTTACCAAAAGCAAGATACGAACATAGAGTGCATCAAACACGTCATCGCCATGTAGATTCTCAGAATGACCAAAGAGATGTCAAAAGGATTAACAAATAGATCAGGGATCGAAGATAAAATCAGAATAGTGATATGCATTACCATGCAATCTTAAATCCTTTGCAACTTACTAGTGGTAAACTTAGGTGGTGCAAAATCTCAAATTCCAAAAGGATGATTCCAAAAAGGCATAGCTAAACGTAAGGCACGAATTAGAGTAATGCGGAAGCAAAGATACATAAGCAGAATCTTAGAGTCTACCCATTCCTTACCGGTCAAAACTTAAGTTCATATAGGGGATTCCTAAAGCAAGTTCTCAAAGCGGTTTCCTATGTTCATACAGTGGAAGCCTATTGGTCCAAAACTCACAGGTCATACCCTAAGCTCTACGGATGTTGCATCCGCCGATCCAAACCTGGCTCTGATACCATTTTGTAACACCCCAACCCGAGAAAGGCTAAAGTGTAACATTATGGAGTCAAATCAGAACACAAGCGAAACGGAGATACATTTCCAAAACAAAGTATACAATGATTATATGGAGAACTAAACAAATACAAAAGAGCAACAACAAAGGACTAAGCCCAAAACAATATACTAAGCCCAATGTCAAATACTTCTAATCATCTCTAAGTCCAGCCAATAGCTAATCAGGGTGAAGTCTTCTAAGTCCAAAATAAGATCTCTCATCCACAAACCCAGCTTCCTACTAAACCTGCCGCAGGAAAAGAAATGCGGCTGAGCTTAAAAAGCCCAGTGAACAGATATATGTAAACAAAACAAAAGATAAGGAACAAAGAATATCATAGGTTGCATTGGGGAAAACAAAAGGTATAATAATGATGATAAGAATAAGACAAAGATTAGATTATATTAGCATTTTACCACGAGACAAAACAAAACAAAACAAAGTCTTCAGTATAGTAACTATGGAGTGATCAACTCCCAAATAATGTGAAAGGCGTGTATTGCACACAGCACCAGTCACCAAACCAGATGTAGTAGCAAATCAAATCAAAACAAATCAAATCTAGGATGCATCCATACGCCCCTACCCAAACCAAATGCAAATCAAACAAAGGGACGGTGTGGAACATCACTCGACCACACTGGAGTCATGACATTGGTGCATCAATGCCACGGTGCCATGTTACCTTCATGGCGAGGAAAATGCTCGGGTATAATACTGAAGGGTCAAAGGCAAATCAAATAGCAAAGTCTAAGTCAAATCAAAGCATCATAATCCAAGGTGCATAGCAGAGGTTCAGGTCAAAGGTTTACAAATGGCGGGGTTCATAATCAGAGTTCAAATCAAAGGTTCAATATCAAAGGTCAATGTCAAAGGATCAATCAAAGATGTAATATTAATGGGTCAAAATGGAGAAGTCAAAGCCAAAGTTTCCAATCAACAAGGTTCACTATTCCAAGTTCCAAAGTCCCATAGTTCATTATCAAAGGGTCATAATGGGAGTTTAAAACAAAATTCATTTTAGCAGGTACCCATCACTTGTTTTAAAAAAAAGGTTCGTAGTAATAATCTCATTTAAAAAGGTTTATAACAAGGGTTCATTTGGAAAGATCTTCCAAAAGATGACATTTGTAAATGTGATCTTTAATAAAGGTTTTCGTAAGATATTCTTCAAAAGTGTATTTATGCAATTTTAAAATCTCATATAAAAGTGGTCTTACAATCATATTAAAAGTGTCGTTGTAAAATAGTTACTCCTTCAAATGTTTCCATATCATAATTAAGAAAAGAGATTTCACCTCCCGTTATATTATCCCAAAAGAACGTTCAAAGTCTCACAAGGGTTTCACCTCCCGTTACAATATCCCAAAGAGTATCCAAGGTCTCACAAAGGTTAAGGTCACAAAAGGTCATCGAACGGATCATAAGAGTTCAAATGAATAACAATAGGATCGCAAATACCGGTGAAACACATCAATCATAGAGCCAAGTAGGAAGGATCATAATCAAGATCAAAAGGAATCATAATACGATAAGAAATCAAAGACAAAGTCAAGAGAGAGGAAGTGTGCACTCTTACTGAAAGAGTACGGAATATCTGTACCTTAGCCGAGTCAAACAAACCGAGATCAAACGAAAGGAGAAAGGTCATTCTCGCTTCACCAAACCTAGAATAGAATGGATTCGAATTAAGAAGAGTTCAAATCACGTAAGTTACCGCTTTTAGTTATCTTTCCATTTTTTTAGTAACTTCCCATATTTAGAAACTTTCTATTTTAGGTAACTTTCCATATTTAGTAACTTTACATTTATAGCAGCTTTCCAAAATAGTAACTTTCTATTTTAAGCAGGTTTCCCGAATTAGTAAGTTTCCCGAGTTATTAACTTCATGCTTTGAAGTTATAAATAACAATTAAATAATCTTTAAGCGTTAAAATCACAATTATAATAGTTTAGAGTTGATTATGTCAATTTAGTAAAGTTTAGGGTCAAAATGTAAATTATCAAAATTAAATAAAAAAATTGTCAATTAAAATTATTTTGAGGTTTATACTATAAATTTATATTAAGACGATAATTTTAGACCCCGTCATTCAAAATTTATTTATATGTATACCCGACATCAATTTAGACCCGACGACCCCAAAACGTTAACCACCATGCATGCTTTCTATATGTATTTTCTTTTTAACCCAACTTATACTCACGTTTACTTAGGACCAATCAAGATACACACATCAACACTCTAACTGATGTCCATATAAATGAGACCCACACACAAAAGGAAAGGAACACACATGTTTTACTTTTGTTTATAATACATGATGCATGCATGTTTTAATAGTCCATCATCTGCTATTATAAATGTTTTAACCGGCCAAAACACATGCATGTTGATAGACCTTCTTTACGCCAATACATATGCACACACACACGTTATACTTTCATTCCCTTATATTCCTTCGTATAACCTTATAACACAAACATGGCCGAAATCGACTCGCACCCATTCATATTATTTTGTGATTCAAAAAGAAATCCGAACACCCTTTTATTTTTATTTTAAAAACCAAATGCATTCTTTTAATTTAAAACCAAACGCATCATTTTTATTTAAAAAAAATACCAAATGCAACTCCTTTTGTTTCTTCTTAATCATTCGAACAACAACACCCTTATTAACATGCCATTCAAGTCGAAATCTTTTTATTCCAAAACACCAAAACCGTGGCCCTTTATCTTTTGTTTTCGAATCGAAACCAAACATTTAAACCGAATAATCATGCATGAAATCTCCATTCTTTTCTCTTTTCCAGTTCGTTATAGGTTATTTCAAAGACATAATAAGGTCGTGAAGAGCACGTCGATTACATACAAAACTGATTTTAAGACGAGCACACATAGGTCAATATACTTAGCTTTCAAATCGTTACTTTATGTGGCCATGTTTATGATTTAGGATCGTCATTTTACGTGAATTACTTGTTATTATTTCATGTTGTTAAGATATTTATGATTTTGTTATTCAAACTGGTAACATGCAATTCTTAAACTGATTTCCTTTTATATAGTCTTTAATCTCATGCATACGTAGGTATATTATTATGAATCAAAGTGAGAAAGATCAAGAATAAAAGTGATATACCCTTGAGTTCGAATCGAAAGCAGAAAAGGACCAAAGATTAGAAACAAAGATCGAACCCCAAAACTGCACCACAGATTTACGAACCAGAACTCTTCGGACCAGGATTAACAACCCACGCATCAAGAGCCTTGTCGAACCAGAAAGGTGCACAAGCAACCATGCCTTCGAATTCAGGCTCAACCTCACGACTAGACACCCCTTTGTCGAATCAGAAGTGAACCACGACCAACAGTTAATCGCCTTCCTTTCCAGCCTCGATGTACCCTTCTCCAAGCTCGAACCAAAAGAAAACAAGGCAGCCGATTTGTAGAGAATATTTTAGGGTTTTATGTGTGCGAGATAACAGTGATATACGGTTAATATCTTTGGGGTGATGTGAAGGAGAAGTTGCCGAGTTTAAGGAGGTGATTAGGGAGTGATTGCCAAAATTTTTGCTACAAATATGGAAGACCAAACCTTCCATTTCAACTTTGGTATTATCTCTTTTCTTTTCTTTTTATTTTTTTATTTTGTTCAAGTCGTGTACTCATTTTACAAGGGCTAAGAATTGGTCAAATGCAACATATTAATGTGTGATATGTACTTAAGAATATAGAGTGCTGAATTCGTGAGCGAACAAAATATACTCGGCCTCTTAGTGACTTGGGTAAGCGTGCAATATTTCTAAAGGAGATAAACAGGTGTCGAATTATTTAAATGTGTCGTTTTATATTTTCGTATTTTAAAGTTTTAAATTATAACGCATATTCCAACTTAGATTACATTCATATCAAAAGTTCAAATTATAACGGATTTTAGGGTTTTACAACTCTTCCCTTCTAAAAAAAAATTTCATCCTCGAAAATGCAAAATGTTAGGTGGCGAAACCAAACGGAGGGGCACCAATTTGAACATAAAAGGGGTGATTTAACTCGCACGAATTCATACGTAAGAATTTTAGCAAATAGAAAGATCTTGTTATAACGGATGACAATCGTATCCCCTCAAAAGATATCCACAGGAAAAACGTAGGACTGGGTGGATATTTCATCCGCGGACAAGGAATTGAACTGATCAGATGAGATTGTATCGAATGATAGCATCATGAAGGCGACATATAAAAGTTGAACTCTTCAGATTTTCAAACAGTTTCGTCATCAAAACAACCTTCCAAGGTATTTTCGTAAACCGACAGATCTTGATTCTCAGAATCCAAAACTTCATATTTTAACACATAACATGTCATCATGAAACGAATTCATCGAACGTGAGGAGTGTATACATAGCAAAGCATAGGTGTGGCTCGAATCAAATTCATATAGATAGAAGAAAAGTTGACTGATAACATTAAATGGCAGGAAGCTCTACAACGGAACTTAGGATTTACCAAAACATAGAAGTCAAACACTCGCGTGACTAGTATCCAAACATATCAAAACGTACGGCGATAAGGCAGATCAAATGTACAGATCAAAAGAATCCTAAGGTCTCACTATTCGCAGATCATCGCAAACGAAACAGAAATCTAAGTCTCCACTAAGGCACTTCTCAAGACATCCTATGAACACAACAAGTGCACGTTATATGATGTAAGTATTATCACGTTGGCCAGACGTCATAATACTAGCATCATATAAATATGCCCTCGTGATGATCATACTCTATCTCAATCAGTGAAACAGTCTACAATTCCACCTAGCAGTCCAAACTAACTCCTGGGTTAGTCCTATTCAAAGATCAGTAACGAAACGATGTCGAAAAAACAAACGAAGCTCGAAAAGACGTAACAAAATCAACAATTCATCATCTAAAAGAAACATGTCGCTAAGGCATCAATTCCTCCATCACAAGGTTCGTCTCAAGAATTTGTCTCTTTAAAATCTTCTTATGTCCAAATAATCAGTCTTCGTTCGTCCTCCAATCTGAGAGGGAAACGAAATCATTAACTTGAGTTTGATTTCCTCAAGCCTTCTGCAGTTCTTCTTGGAATGTGACTGAGCAATGTGAATCTCTAGTACGATCTTCAATCTCCTCATCATCCAGTCTGCTTCCACTCTCAATTCATCTTAGTACAACCAAGATGAATAGGGAAGTGAGACTATATGTTCTTCATCAGCTCCAGGTCACCGTCTTGACCAGGTTCCTGCGTTCTGCTCGTCCACTCTTCTGCCTTATGAGAAAAGTCACCAATTCTTCAGAGCAGTCACCGTTGTTTGTTATCTTCCGGTTCTATCTAACTCCATCCTCCGGTGGGAAACTTGGTGGTTCAACAAGAATCATATCCGAAATTTCAGGGTGCCAAATATAATTCACACAATAATGTTCATTCCTCGGTGAACACAATAGGTGCAAGAGAATTTCATAACCGCGAAAGTAACGTACGAGTCTCTAGAGAAAATAATGATAGCAAAAGTTCAATGATAGGAAATCATGGTAGAGGATTTTCAAATAGTTCAAAACATCAAAGGTGAGACATAGTAGAACAATCGTCAGCATCTCGAATGCTTAAACAACCAACCATATACTAGAATCAAATCGAAGTTGACTTTTCCAAAGGGAGGCAAATTATTATAGCAGATTTTATCGTTCCAAGGTGAAGGAAACATTCTTATACTCGTGGTTAAACACCACAAAACTCCTCATGGAACAAAGATAGATAAAACAAAATCAGATAACGTCGGAAAACTTACAGATGCTTACCAAAAGCAAGAGGCGATCATAGAGTGCATCAAATACATCATCGTCATGGAGATTTCTCAGAATGCTCGAAGAGATATCAAAAGGATTAAAAAATAGATAAGGGATCGAAGATAAAATCAAAATAGCGTTATACATTACCTTGCAATCTTAAATGCCTTCCAACTTGCTAGGGGTAAACTTAGGTGGTGCAAAATCTCTAATTCCAAAAGGATGATTCCAAAAAGGCATAGCTAAACGTAAGGCACGAATCAGAGTAATGCGGAAGCAAAGATACATAAGAAATCTCTTAAAGTCTACCCATTCCTTACGGGTCAAAACTTAAGTTCATATAGGGGATTCCTAAAGCAAGTTCTCAAAGCGGTTTCCTATGTTCCTACAGTGGAAGCCTAATGGTCCAAAACTCACAGGTCATAGCCTAAGCTCTACGGATGTTGCATCCGCCGATCCAAACCTGGCTCTGATACCATAATTGTAACACCCCAACCCGAGAAGGGCTAAAGTGTAACATTATGGAGTCAAATCAGAACACAAGCGAAACGGAGATACATTTCCAATACAAAGTATACAAAGGTTACAAGGGAAAAAGAAGACTAAACAAAATACAAAAGGGCAACAACAAAACTAAGCCCAAAACAAGTCTACTTCTAAGCGTCTCTAAGTCCAGCAAATGTCTAACAGGGTGAAGTCTTCTAAGCCCAAAAACAAAGCCTTCGTCCATAACCCAGCTTCCTACTAAACCTGCCGCATGAGAAAAGAAATGCGGCTGAGCTTAAAAAGCCCAGTGAACAGATATATATAAACGAAGCAAAAGATAAGGAACAAAGAATATCATAGGGTGCATTGGGGAAAACAAAAGGTATAATAAGGATGATAAGAATAAGACAAAAGTTAGGTTATATTAGCATTCTACCACGAGCCAAAACAAAACAAAACAAAGTCTTCAGCATAGTAACCATGGAGTGATCAACTCCCAAAATGATGTGAAAGGCGTGTTTTGCACACAGCACCAGTCACCAAACCAGATGTAGTAGCAAATCATAGTAACCATGGAGTGATCAACTCCCAAATAATGTGAAAGGCGTGTATTGCACACAGCACCAGTCACCAAACCAAATGTAGTAGCAAATCAAATCAAAACAAATCAAATCTAGGATGCATCCATACGCCCCTACCCAAACCAAATGCAGATCAAACAAAGGGACGGTGTGGAACATCACTCGACCACACTGGAGTCATGACATTGGTGCATCAATGCCACGGTGCCATGTTACCTTCATGGCGAGGAAAATGCTCGGGTATAATACTGAAGGGTCAAAGGCAAATCAAATAGCAAAGTCTAAGTCAAATCAAAGCATCATAATCCAAGGTGCATAGCAGAGGTTCAGGTCAAAGGTTTACAAATGGCGGGGTTCATAATCAGAGTTCAAATCAAAGGTTCAATATCAAAGGTCAATGTCAAAGGATCAATCAAAGATGTAATATTAATGGGTCAAAATGGAGAAGTCAAAGCCAAAGTTTCCAATCAACAAGGTTCACTATTCCAAGTTCCAAAGTCCCATAGTTCATTATCAAAGGGTCATAATGGGAGTTTAAAACAAAATTCATTTTAGCAGGTACCCATCACTTGTTTTAAAAAAAAGGTTCGTAGTAATAATCTCATTTAAAAAGGTTTATAACAAGGGTTCATTTGGAAAGATCTTCCAAAAGATGACATTTGTAAATGTGATCTTTAATAAAGGTTTTCGTAAGATATTCTTCAAAAGTGTATTTATGCAATTTTAAAATCTCATATAAAAGTGGTCTTACAATCATATTAAAAGTGTCGTTGTAAAATAGTTACTCCTTCAAATGTTTCCATATCATAATTAAGAAAAGAGATTTCACCTCCCGTTATATTATCCCAAAAGAACGTTCAAAGTCTCACAAGGGTTTCACCTCCCGTTACAATATCCCAAAGAGTATCCAAGGTCTCACAAAGGTTAAGGTCACAAAAGGTCATCGAACGGATCATAAGAGTTCAAATGAATAACAATAGGATCGCAAATACCGGTGAAACACATCAATCATAGAGCCAAGTAGGAAGGATCATAATCAAGATCAAAAGGAATCATAATACGATAACAAATCAAAGACAAAGTCAAGAGAGAGGAAGTGTGCACTCTTACTGAAAGAGTACGGAATATCTATACCTTAGCCGAGTCAAACAAACCGAGATCAAACGAAAGGAGAAAGGTCATTCTCGCTTCACCAAACCTAGAGTAGAATGTATTCAAATTAAGAAGAGTTCAAATCACGTAGGTTACCGCTTTTAGTTATCTTTCCATTTTTTTATTAACTTCCCATATTTAGAAACTTTCTATTTTAGGTAACTTTCCATATTTAGTAACTTTACATTTATAGCAGCTTTCCAAAATAGTAACTTTCTATTTTAAGCAGGTTTCCCGAATTAGTAAGTTTCCCGAGTTATTAACTTCATGCTTTGAAGTTATAAATAACAATTAAATAATCTTTAAGCGTTAAAATCACAATTATAATAGTTTAGAGTTGATTATGTCAATTTAGTAAAGTTTAGGGTCAAAATGTAAATTATCAAAATTAAATAAAAAAATTGTCAATTAAAATTATTTTGAGGTTTATACTATAAATTTATATTAAGACGATAATTTTAGACCCCGTCATTCAAAATTTATTTATATGTATACCCGACATCAATTTAGACCCGACGACCCCAAAACGTTAACCACCATGCATGCTTTCTATATGTATTTTCTTTTTAACCCAACTTATACTCACGTTTACTTAGGACCAATCAAGATACACACATCAACACTCTAACTGATGTCCATATAAATGAGACCCACACACAAAAGGAAAGGAACACACATGTTTTACTTTTGTTTATAATACATGATGCATGCATGTTTTAATAGTCCATCATCTGCTATTATAAATGTTTTAACCGGCCAAAACACATGCATGTTGATAGACCTTCTTTACGCCAATACATATGCACACACACACGTTATACTTTCATTCCCTTATATTCCTTCGTATAACCTTATAACACAAACATGGCCGAAATCGACTCGCACCCATTCATATTATTTTGTGATTCAAAAAGAAATCCGAACACCCTTTTATTTTTATTTTAAAAACCAAATGCATTCTTTTAATTTAAAACCAAACGCATCATTTTTATTTAAAAAAAATACCAAATGCAACTCCTTTTGTTTCTTCTTAATAATTCGAACAACAACACCCTTATTAACATGCCATTCAAGTCGAAATCTTTTATTCCAAAACACCAAAACCGTGGCCCTTTATCTTTTGTTTTCGAATCGAAACCAAACATTTAAACCGAATAATCATGCATGAAATCTCCATTCTTTTCACTTTTCCAGTTCGTTATAGGTTATTTCAAAGACATAATAAGGTCGTGAAGAGCAGGTCGATTACATACAAAACTGATTTTAAGACGAGCACACATAGGTCAATATACTTAGCTTTCAAATCGTTACTTTATGTGGCCATGTTTATGATTTAGGATCGTCATTTTACGTGAATTACTTGTTATTATTTCATGTTGTTAAGATATTTATGATTTTGTTATTCAAACTGGTAACATGCAATTCTTAAACTGATTTCCTTTTATATAGTCTTTAATCTCATGCATACGTAGGTATATTATTATGAATCGAAGTGAGAAAGATCAAGAATAAAAGTGATATACCCTTGAGTTCGAATCGAAAGCAGAAAAGGACCAAAGATTAGAAACAAAGATCGAACCCCAAAACTGCACCACAGATTTACGAACCAGAACTCTTCGGACCAGGATTAACAACCCACGCATCAAGAGCCTTGTCGAACCAGAAAGGTGCACAAGCAACCATGCCTTCGAATTCAGGCTCAACCTCACGACTAGACACCCCTTTGTCGAATCAGAAGTGAACCACGACCAACAGTTAATCGCCTTCCTTTCCAGCCTCGATGTACCCTTCTCCAAGCTCGAACCAAAAGAAAACAAGGCAGCCGATTTGTAGAGAATATTTTAGGGTTTTATGTGTGCGAGATAACAGTGATATACGGTTAATATCTTTGGGGTGATGTGAAGGAGAAGTTGCCGAGTTTAAGGAGGTGATTAGGGAGTGATTGCCAAAATTTTTGCTACAAATATGGAAGACCAAACCTTCCATTTCAACTTTGGTATTATCTCTTTTCTTTTCTTTTTATTTTTTTATTTTGTTCAAGTCGTGTACTCATTTTACAAGGGCTAAGAATTGGTCAAATGCAACATATTAATGTGTGATATGTACTTAAGAATATAGAGTGCTGAATTCGTGAGCGAACAAAATATACTCGGCCTCTTAGTGACTTGGGTAAACGTGCAATATTTCTAAAGGAGATAAACAGGTGTCGAATTATTTAAATGTGTCGTTTTATATTTTCGTATTTTAAAGTTTTAAATTATAACGCATATTCCAACTTAGATTACATTCATATCAAAAGTTCAAATTATAACGGATTTTAGGGTTTTACAACAATCTTCAATCACAATAATCATCAAGCGAACTCATACCAGTGAACACTCACGCCAATACATTGCAGACCAAGCGAAGAACATAAAGACTCATTCGTACAACGGTCGAATTAAGATCATAGAAAACCTCGTTACCATCAAAACGCAAAACATGTCGCAAAATCCAAATTGGTGTGTAAATGAAGGATTAACATCTGTACCAACTTATGACGAACCAACAGTACTCAAAGAATAGTAGAACATTCATTCGAGGAATGAATGCATGGAATAACCAAAGAAACGTACCAATTCCCAATGAAAGCAAATCCGAATGACTAATATCAATCACGACACCGAATAGGAAGGATATGGCATCTGTACCATCATGGTACGAATAGGGATGCCATCCAGAGAGTTAGGTTTACAAACGGAGAGTTTAGCAAATGAATCAACTTAACGTTACCACATTAGTACCAACCGATAATTGAGGTATCAGCATATGATGTGTAGGATGGAATCTTACCACCTACACCTCAACATATAACCACTGCCCAAACGGTTAAGAGAACACTTCTCTAACCATACAACCATCATCAACATGATATCACATAACATCTACCATAACACATAACAACAAACATCAATCAATGCAATAATGGTCACAAGTCCACGTGTGTGATACCCTTATAATTATGTTCGTGACCATAGTTATAAGCCTATTCCACACGCATACTTACTTCCAAAACCACACATCTCAATGATAACACACGTATACCACATAGAACCTAACACACATCACAATCCATGCCATCATACTTGCAAGTCCACTTGTGTTGTGACACATTTATAATTGTTGGCCACCATAATTATCTATGCACCCTTTCACAAGTGTACTCCCTCCTATGACAACACTTCATGCAAACAATCATCTCACATGGAACAATTCCAACAATCACGTAAACCCTATAATCAAAATCACTCGGATAAGATCGATACAATACTCAAGAGTAATCGTGCTCCAACATGGCTCCAGACAGAAAAAGACAATATAAGAATTTCAAATCATGACACAAAACATAAGACGTCGCACAAAGGCTCAGCCTCTACTCTCGCACTTGCCTCCCCACTCAGATCGGTTAAACTAACTACTCGTTGTGGACTCCAGATTCAAATCTACATCATTCCATCCTAACTCCCCTTCATCTTTTCTCAACCACTCATTCATGTTTCCTACACATTGAGGAAATCAACAATGTACCCAAAATCATCTCTATTCCTTTCTTCCAATTCCGCACGATCCACATGTGCATACAAATCATGAGGTTTAGAATGAACCATCTTTCCCTCATATGAGAAGTGAGAACACTTCCCAAGGTACTCGGTAACGGCTCCATCTCCTGAGGTCACCGCGGTTATAAACCTTTCCACTTCTTCTCCACCAACGTTTTCCATAAACATCCTCTCCTTACCCGAACATGGATACCTGCTAGCGGGAACTCGGATTCTGCAGTTAATCCGCTTCATCTTACCACTCCTCTTGCAACTAGTAGCAAAACGATAGCCCAACAAAACTTCTTNGGTTATAAACCTTTCCACTTCTTCTCCACCAACGTTTTCCATAAACATCCTCTCCTTACCCGAACATGGATACCTGCTAGCGGGAACTCGGATTCTGCAGTTAATCCGCTTCATCCTACCACTCCTCTTGCAACTAGTAGCAAAACGATAGCCCAACAAAACTTCTTACGCGCGGAAGATGACATACTAGAAATCGGTATATACAATACTACATATAGGGGATAGAATAGACATCCAAAAATCGACATAAAAGAAATCATAAACTTAGAGAAAATAATCATATAAATTACCATACTTATACATAAGCCCTAAATGCAACTACATGAAGGACTCCTAGGTTATAGTCTAGGTTAAACCACCTAATTCTCTATAACCTTGGCTCTGAATACCAATCTGTCACACCCCGCCAAGGCGGAAACGCGAGTGTGTAACTTCATGGATATCATCACAACACCTGGTGTCTAAATAGAGAAATACTACATGCACATAAGATAGAGCAAAGTACAAGCACAAAGTGTTGTAACAATACCCCAAAAGAAAATAACCAAATCAAACCTCCAAAGGGCATCTTCAACAAAGTCAAACATATTCATAATCCAAACATATAGATAATTCATCACGATGCAACTAAAGTCTGTTTTAGTTGCTTCCATCTATCTTATCCTTAGAATGCTCACCTGAAAATGATGCTTAAAACGTCAACATAATGTTGGTGAGATTCATAGGTTTAAGACACACATTCACACTCAAGGCAACCAGTTCACTGTGATTATAAAACATAGCTGGACAAATAATATAAATTATCATACAAGCTGATGACGTGGGACTGCGACCACGCAACAGGTTTTACCTCTCAAGGGATCTTGAGAAGCTTGCAATCCCACCAGGCAGTGTACCTGGTCAGTGTAGTATAGTTTAGTGGTAAGTACGGGGGATTGATCGTTCTCTCACAGGGAATAGTGTTCGTTAGGATAGAAAAACTATTCTAATAGGTCTAAAGGTGAAGGAAGATTATTTTTGTAATTTTTTTTATGTTTTAATGAAAGCAAGTAAAATCTCGAGTATTGGAGGAGTGGGCGGAATTAGTTGCTAGTCAACTAACCCAAAAACTACTAATTGCAATAAAAATAAAATAACTAAACTATTGTGGTTGTGAAAACTTATATGGAGACAAATGTGTTTACTTAGACTTCCTTACTCCCTAACTATCTTTTACCGGTTAATTGGTGTATGTATTACTTGTGTGGATGACGGGTGTATTCCTTAACAATTCATGGGGTGGCATACATATCTCCCCAATTCTATGAGCTCTTATCTCCTCCTACAACCATGCATACACATAATCATAGGGATTGTAAACAGTAGCTCATGCGTTAAATACTACCTTAATAACCTAGTATGCCTTAGTTACATGTTTCTTAAGACGTTCAAGCATGTTACCATATAGTAGTATTGCCAGTTTTCTTAAGCCTAACATTGATGAAACATTCATCTCAAGAAAGTAATAACACACCAATCAACCAATAATTAATAGTTAGGTTTCATTAGATCTAAGCAAACACAAGAAAAATCTAGCATAACATGTTAATTGAAAGACAAGCATAAGATATAATTAACCAACACATAGACATATTGATTAATTTAAGTGAGGACTTATCTTTAATTGAACATGAAGGTTTCAAGGGTGAGAAACCCTTGAAATTACAGCGAAAATCGTCTTTAGGGTTTTTCCCAAACTTGTACCAAAATTTCCCCCCTAATGAATGAAAAATAGGAAAATATATATAGATTTTACATTCTGACGGCGTCAGGTTATAGGTTCTGACGCCGTCATTAGGGTTCTCGGATGGCCTAGATTTACTTCTGACGCCGTCACCCTTTAAATTGCTCTGGGCCGTCACTCTTTATGTTAACACCTGACGGCCTACATTCTCTAACACCTGACGCCGTCAGGTGAAAACATCTTGTTTTCTTCATAGGGCTTCTAGTGTAATCTGACTTCACTCTTTTGTCAATGTTGGCTGACAGCGTCACCTTGTGACTCTGACGCCGTCAGGTAGGAAATCCAGCTTCTTTTGAGACTTTGTCGTTTTCTTCACTTTTATGCTCCAAAAACGTCCAAATATGCATGTTTTTCAGAATTCTTCTCAAAAGTACCTAAAATGACAAAAGGAATGATTTAGGGCAATATTTGATCATATTTACTCGAATTAGGGCTTAAATGACCCCTTAAAACGGGTACACTTTTCGTCTCATCAAATACCCTTACACTTAAGGTTTGCTTGTCCTCAAGCAAATAAGCTTTTATTCCAATCAAAATATGAGTTAGGGGCATTGAAAAAAGTTTTAGTTAAAAACCCTAAACCTATCAATGGCCGATCGATCCCTTTAACCCTTACAACCTCCAAATCGTTTCTCTAACCTTTTAATCTTGTTCTAATCCTACTAACGGCTGTGTTCTAGACGATTTCAGTCTTGGAACATTGTTTTTATTTGGATTTAGGCTCGATTAAGTTAGGGTTTCGTCTCTTTGGTTCTTGGTTTTAATCGCTCAGTAGGTTTCTGTGGTTTATTTGATCGTGTTCTTTTACTATGGAATTCGGTTGAACTATGGTGCTTCATAATATGTCTCGACTTTGTTGAGATAATCGAATTAAGATTAACGTGGATCTTTAGACTTTATGTTCTATCGCTTTTTAGGTTTTGATAATTTTAGGGTTTCATTATTATTGTTTAATTTTGCTATGGAGGAAGCTGTTACTACGGTTGATGGTAATGTTGATGAACTTAGTGCTTCTGAACTTTTAAGATCGGTTGAAGCGACGAACTCATTGCCATTTGTGACTATGAGGAAGCATAAGAAATCTAATAAGGATCACAATCGGGCTGATGTGGCTGGTCACTCTACCAATGTGTCGAGTGGGGCTGATGTGTTGGTAGGGGCTGATGTTC
>LBNU01021901.1:104282-124224 GCA_014162995.1 Artemisia annua
GGTTATAATGTAAGGTGTAGGGATATGATAAACACGGTTTGGTTGGAATAAGGGTATTTTAATGGTGGCGAGTTAACTATCATGATCAAATACATACACTATACAATGTTGCTAAGCCAAGACTCGACTCAATCTTAAGCTAAAAACAAACTAACAAAAACTTAAAAGAAACATAAAAGAAACGGGATGGTAGTCCGTATGTTTTTTTCTACTTTTCTTTTTCTAATTTTTTTTGCATTTTTCTTGATTTTTCGATTTTTTTTCATACATTCTTACCCTACCATCCAAAATAATACATCATAGGGGCCTCGGTTCTCCCCTTACACTTGAGCTTTTACATAACTTTACAATTACTATTCTAATGACTCGAATTAAGATAATTGAAAAACTTGGAGTACTTTTAAAATATTTAGCACATATGGGGGTAATAATGTTGTTCCTCCCCATTACTCCATTACACTAGTACTTTACCCATGAGTCCCAATCGTCCCAAAACAATATGTACAAGGATATGACTCGACTTAGCAACCATGTAATTGATTAGATAATTAACAAAGGGTTTAACAAATGTTGTCACAATAATGCACTAAAGGTGAGTGCATACAAGGTAGGCTAAGGCGATTTGGGTGTACATTTAAATGGGGTGTAACAAATTCTCACTTTGAGTAAGATGCTCAAAGGTCGAGACGAAAAGATAGGCTCGGAGGGGTGTACTAGGGGTATCGTGTACCAAATATGGGTACAACGCAAAGGGTGTGGGAGAATTACTTGACTAATGTAGCCAAAGTAATTAAAACAAAAACACGGGTGTAAAAACAAAGGGTTAATCCTAATGCCTCTTATCATGTAGTAGATCTAACTACACGAATGTAGTCTCACTTGTGGATTTGAGATGGTCCTAACGCAAGTTCTAGAATTGCTACCGGTACACACATCATAGCATCAAGAATGAATGCTTTTCCTACCAATTCTAGGGGCGAACCTCACATATTTGGGGTGGAAAAATATTTAGTGGTACGGTTTTGTGCTAGTCATATAATTTCCTATCCATGAGATGCTCATTAAGACCAAAGTCTCACTTCTAAATGTTGTAAAAAAATTTAAATTGGCGCTAAAATTACCCTAACAAATATTTCTCTCGGTTTTATTACAAATTTACTATCAAACAAACAAAAATCAAGCGCAATTGTATTCTCTAAGGTGCCTTCATTTACCCCCCTTACACTTAAACCGAACATTGTCCCCAATGTTCAAATAGAAGATGTAAAAGTAAATAAAATGAAAGAATGAAATCAAATACTCCCCTGATTCGTTTGATGTGGATAGTGAGGTAACATGGTTAGATCTTCTTCCAAGAAAGATGAACGCTCAAAGCTTCCCTTCCAAAATATAAATCATCTTCTTGTCCAAAATAACCTGTTAACCTGAAAAAAAAATAAAGGCCAACCTCGCATAAAATCGGCGGTATAATCTATAATAGGATATAATGCTTGTGGAATGAATATTTTTGCAGAATTCCTGGAGATTATAAGTTAGAGAATTAACAAAAACTTTTTATATCTGGAAGAAAAACAAAACTTTCAAAAATTGCAGAAAAATATTTCCTGGCGCCGTCAGGTTGTAACTCCTGACGCCGTCAGAAATCATCTGACAGAATCCTCATGTTAAGTTTCCGGAAAATTTCTGGAAAAACTATATCTTACTTCCTGGAATTCCTGCAAAAATTCATTATGACTCGATACAAACATTTGACTCAAACAAATACTAATATGTATGTTAATTTACATTGTTATGATTCATGTTCATTTGTTCTTATAAACCGATTTAGATTTCCCTTACACTTAGCTTTTGCAAAATACCTTTATACGTAGTTAAGACGAAGTTAAAAACAAAATAAAGCATTTTCACAAGTTAGTATGAATCATAAATCAATAACAAGAAATATCATACATACGGAAACAAACAAAATCAAATAAACAAAAAAATAAAACACACAAAGCTTGGGTTGCCTCCCAAGAAGCGCCTTTCTTTATTAACGAATCTTGTAGCTAGACTCAAAGTCACCCTATCCTCATCTAGTGTCACTAATGCTCACGTATCCAAGCGTGAGCCACCTAATTGTCGCCTCATCCTTCTTATAATCATCATTAAGCTCTAAGCATCCGCGAAAGTACCTCTTATTCTTCTCATGGGGGTACTTAAGTCCTTTTCTAATATCGTTCTCACTCAATATATCACAGGGGGGAAACCTATTACATTTCTTAAGAGAAAATTTTTTATATCTAGGGTGTGCGCGGGGCATTTGATAAACAAAATCCTCATCCCCATCTGAGAATGTAATCAACCCTTCCATTAGTCTTTCATCTAAGTTGGTCAGTCTTGAAGGGCTTCCCAAACACAACTTGGGTGAGGTTACTATCAATAAACTCTCTTAAATCTTCCATAACCATAAAGTCCGTTTGATAGGTAAAGCTCCCCACAAACACATGCAAAGTCTTGGCCCTAGCAATAATATTATCTCCTTGATACCCTAACTCATTTACCATGATTTTATTGTATTCAGCACGTGAAATGATGTTCATTGGCAAAGACGAATTAAGGTAGGCGTCAAAGCTTCTAAATCCAATTTTGCAAGGGAATTGCATGTTAAACAAACTATCTTTCTCAATCTTTGTTCTAGGGTCAACATAATCTAGAGGGTTAGCTCTTTCATCCCCTTCAGGGTCATCTACTACTTCCCCATTCCCTAGGTCATCATCGGAATCCGACGAAGAGTAAAAAGGGCCATTTTCATGGTCGGTGTCATGGTCAGATTCGTCCATATCAGAATGGTTTTCAAAGTGATGATCAGGTGATAGATTTGGTGGGTTTTCGTTTTCAACAATAGGGGGCAGGTTGGGTAACTGAAAATTCCTACGGTGGAAAATACGAATAACAGGGATCAAACGATCAATATTACTCATGAAGAAGTATTACGAACAAAGGCACAAAGAAAAAGAGAGACTAAAGAAATCCTAGAAAAATAAAATAAAAATCTCACTAGAAAGAAATCTAGTGAGTAGACCTATAAAATAAAAAATTCTACCTAAGCAATAACTATTCCCCGGCAGCGGCGCCAAAAACTTGATGACGTGGGATTGCGACCACGCAACAGGTTTTACCTCTCAAGGGATCTTGAGAAGCTTGCAATCCCACCAAGCAGTGTACCTGGTCAGTGTAGTATAGTGTAGTGGTAAGTACGGGAGATTGATCGTTCTCTCACAGGGAATAGTGTTCGTTAGGATAGAAAAACTATTCTAATAGGTCTAAAGGTGAAGGAAGATTATTTTTGTAATTTTTTTATGTTTTTATGAAAGCAAGTAAAATCTCGGGTATTGGAGGAGTGGGCGGAATTAGTAGCTAGTCAACTAACCCAAAAACTACTAATTGCAATAAAAATAAAATAACTAAACTATTGTGGTTGTGAAAACTTATATGGAGACAAATGTGTTTACTTAGACTTCCTTACTCCCTAACTATCTTTTACCGGTTAATTGGTGTATGTATTACTTGCGTGGATGACGGGTGTATTCCTTAACAATTCATGGGGTGGCGTACATATCTCCCCAATTCTATGAGCTCTTATCTCCTCCTACAACTATGCGTACACATAATCATAGGGATTGTAAACAGTGGCTCATGCGTTAAATACTACCTTAATAACCTAGTATGCCTTAGTTACATGTTTCTTAAGACGTTCAAGCATGTTACCATATAGGAGTATTGCCAGTTTTCTTAAGCCTAACATTGATGAAACATTCATCCCAACAAAGTAATAACACACCAATCAACCAATAATTAATAGTTAGGTTTCATTAGATCTAAGCAAACACAAGAAAAATCTAGCCTAGCATGTTAATTGAAAGACAAGCATAAGATATAATTAACCAACACATAGACATATTGATTAATTTAAGTGAGGACTTATCTTTAATTGAACATGAAGGTTTCAAGGGTGAAAAACCCTTGAAATTACAGCTAAAATCGTCTTTAGGGTTTTTCCCAAACTTGTACCAAAAGTTCCACACTAATGAATGAAAAATAGGAAAATATATATAGATTTTACATTCTGACGGCGTCAGGTTATAGGTTCTGACGCCGTCAACTCGCCGTCATTAGGGTTCTCGGATGGCCTAGATTTACTTCTGACGCCGTCACCCTTTAAATTGCTCTGGGCCGTCACTCTTTAGGTTAACACCTGACGGCCTACATTCTCTAACACCTGACGCCGTCAGGTGAAAACATCTTGTTTTCTTCATAGGGCATCTAGTGTAATCTGACTTCACTCTTTTGTCAACGTTGGCTGACGGCGTCACCTTGTGACTCTGACGCCGTCAGGTAGGAAATCCAGCTTCTTTTGAGACTTTGTCGTTTTCTTCAGTTTTATGCTCCAAAAACGTCCAAATATGCATGTTTCCCAGAATTCTTCTCAAAAGTACCTAAAATGACAAAAGGAACGATTTAGGGCAATATTTGATCATATTTACTTGAATTAGGGCTTAAATGACCCCTTAAAACGGGTACACTTTTCGTCTCATCACAAGCCACATGCATTCATAACCATTCCATCACACAACAATCAGGCCGAAACGTGACCCCGCTCCAAATCAAATCATCAATTAGGTCGCATGCACGAGCAACAGGATAAGCATCCTCCCAATTGGATCCCATTATAACCACACAACATAATAGTGAGTAGGAGTATTACTCTCTAATTGGATACTCCCCCCAATTGGACCACACAGCAATATCACACAACATTCATCACATAGTATTCATACGATAACATTATAAGTCCAAGCCTTTTAATTCACACATAATCACAGTAACTCAAACCATTTAGGACAAGCATCATTCCCATCCTAAGTTTAAAACAAAGTAAAAAGTATGGGACTATGAACTCACCTTAACTCTGCAGCTTCCAACAAATTACAATCACAATCTAAACAACACACAAATAAATTCACATTACACATGGCCAAGCTAAAAGCTATAACCCATGCAATACTCATATGATGGATGTCTAAGGTTCATATGATCCACCATGGATCTCCTAGACTCCATACTAAACACCAACAACCAATAATACTCACTAAATCCCTTGCACTTATAATTTCAAAAAAAGCAGAATTTTAGGGTACATTCACCCACATAAAATAATAACTATAAAAGGTTAAAAACTCACACCAAAAATTCCCCATGGTCTCTCATAAGCATACAAGCTAATTCCAGAAGCCCATGGTCTAATAACACACATAAATACCCATAAGAAAATCAAACTTGTCAACTATCCAGATTCGGATCTGAACGCACACCAAAAAGTTTTGATTTTATAAAAATACTTCTACAACTTTTTATCGCGAATCCTTTTCGTGGGAATTTAAGATAACCTAAAACTTAACTTTCCCAAAAGGGCTAACCTTAATAACACTTTTTCACCCACAACTCACCATCAACTTTTACCCAAATTATGTCCCGGTTTAACAGCTTTGACACCTTATCTCGTAAAAATCAAAAGACTAACTTCCCGACCTCTAAATCAGTCGTGGTCGGACTTTTTGTAAAGCTCTTTCTTTAAACTACAATTTAGAGTTAAAATTCGTGATCTAACTCATTACCATCTATTAACTAACCTCATATCTTTACAGCCCTAACTTTCTGTCCAAACCTAACTTGCAAACTAACGTGTTTTACGCTCAATTCGCTTAACCAATCCTCATACCATTATCAATTAATGATCCTAACATGTTTTACATCATAAAATTACAGAATTTTATAAACCCTAACTCCATCATAATTTATATTACACAAATTATAACAATAAAACATTAATTGGATGAAAACTAGTATCAAAAGTATACTTTACGCTTGATTTTTGGCTTCAAGAGCAAAACCCTAATTTTTCTTTCTCTCTTCTCTTGGGGATCGATCAAATATGCAGGAAAAATAGGTTTGGGAGTTTTTATTTTGTATTTATATTATTAGTGGATAATTACCTTAAGTTAGAATTGTAATTGGGCTCAAATTCGTCTTCCCTTTTCCTTGTTTTAACCCATTCGGCCGAACACCCCTATTATATATATATTTTTTTTTATTTTTTTTATTAAATTTATTTATTACACTCAAAACCTCATACTTTTCATATTTTATGTATTCCCATAACGAAACCTAACGTCTTTCGCGATAACCCTTAATTTTACGACAATCCGGAAAATAATCATTTTCAGAACAAAGTTTCCAAAAATAGAATTTCACACTCTTTATAAATATAACTCATAAAAACAATCTCCTCGTAACTTATTAACGCTCAAATACTTGAACGAAGACTTGTTACGCAAAAACCACAAAACGCCAAAACTACACCAGTCATTCCCACACCACAAAGGCGATCAAAATGAACTTTCCCAAACTCAACACTCCTCAAATAACAACAAAAATCTTACACGCAAAGGGATTTAGTGCCACATTCATACTCATATCATACATATAATACTTATCTCACACATATACCCCACATAAACACTTAATTCACACCAAACAAAGTCAAATGGATCGAGACTATTAGTCAAACTAATCTTCTAAAATCACGGTTTTTATATTAGTGGTAAGATTTGAGGTACTATAGTAGCCTAGTTCTAAGGTTTAAGTCAAATCCTAACCTAGTTTTACCTAGAGTGAGTTTAAGGTTTTGCCTAAGGTTTAGTGCCTAAGTTAGGTTCCTAAGAGTGTTTAGCGACTAATCCTAAGTCCTAAGGGGTTTATACTAAGTGGTAGTGGTTTATGGGAAAGTTTTGGGAAGGTTTGACCTAGTTTTCGGGAAGTTATAACCTAGTTATGGTTTTATGCATAAGGGACTTGTACCTAAGCTCTAATGGGTTGTACTAAGGTCTAGGGGTCCTAAAGTATCCTAATGTTCCTAAGGTAACTCATACTTAAGCCTTGGACACTTTCAAACTAGTTTAACTAAGCATATAGGGTTTAGTAAGCACAAAGACCTAATTAGGGTTTGTTTAGGGTTTATTATGATGTTGTGGTAATTTTAGTGTGTTAGGTTGGTGAATTACTTATTATGGTGTTGTTGTGATCTTATGCTTGACATACCAGGGGTTTATAGGGTGTGAGTGTTGAGTTATTTGGCTTGTGAGGATACGTGGGCAAGTCTAGAGAGTCATGCAAATAGTGAATGCACATAAAAAGCAAAAATTTACCTGTGAAATACCTATTATAGGTATTTGGAATGGGAATGATAGTGATGAGAATTTGTGGGTTGTTACATGACATGCCCAGAGTTTGAGCATGTACGGGAAGAGCAACCGCACAAGCCTCCATTTTATAGGGCCTCAAATTTCTGGAACTTTATTTTAAGTATATAATCGTTTTGGAAGGATTGGTTATGTTAATATATGATTTAGGATTAAAATTGGTGAATTTATGAAAGAAAACAATAAATCTCGAATTGTATAATATGGAGGAAAATGGGGTTTCAGTTTGTTGGAGAAGACAAAGCAGATGAGTTGTGTCAGGGGCCTTGGAATTTTGATTTTTCATTTACTTCTACTTAGTTTTTAAAGTTTTAATGCAACTTTTGTGTTTAAAATATGTATCGTTGTAACCCCTTTATCCAAAATCAATATTTTTGTCAAAATTTTGTTCAAGAAACTTTACACGGTTAAACTCTCCCAAAAACAACTACGTATATTTCAATTTTGAAATATTTCTTAGAAACACATTATAGCTATTATATATTTTCGAAATAAAAAGGAATACCAACATTATTGTTAGCTAATTTTAAAATATTTTGACTATCACAGTTATAGAGCATACTTTGAAACTGTAGCACAAGGCCTCCAAACTTCACAGGGCAGCTCTGATTCACGGCAATACAATTATCATATACTGTATGCTACACTTTTAGAACATTTTGGTCATTCAACTATTTTTTCAAAATATTTTGTCCCGTTTGGTTTATCTTGCAATACAAATCGGACTTTGTAAATTTAATCGAACTCTTATGATAAATTCAGTATGTAACTTTTAGAGCAATCATTTTATTTTTTCTTCTGAAAATATTCTTGGCAAAACGCAAAGTTATCTCTAGATACGAAATACAATAATCACAGCCATCCTAAGTTTTCGAAACCCTTGGGCGAAAACTCAAAATAAAGCCCTCGATTGATAATTATGTAAAAGGAGTAGGATTTGTCGCGTGTTTCGGTGGGACAAAAATCAACAATAAGTATTAGGTTTCTTAAATTTTAATTAATTAATTGTTAACATCTTTACCAGTCATATCTTTTTGTTATGAACATTCTTTGTAAAGTGAGGTAACTAACATGGACTATTTATGTAATATTTTGTAACACAAATAATCCTTAGATTTAACTCAGAAACTGTTACTGAAATCGGTAGGTAACTGAAGGACTATTTGTGTAAATTTTTGTTACACAAATAGTCACATATTTAACTGCTGTTGTAATCGCATTTGACGGGTAGAACTATTGTTGCAATCGCATATAACGATATGGATGAATGTTCTATTTATTAAAGATTGTCTTTAAAACGCAAGTTAACCGTAGAAACTGTTTTTGCCAATTTAGAAAATATAATGCAGATGAATAGTAATTTCTCTCACAAAGCATTAAAAAAACATTGTTTCATAAACGTTATTTATATAATAGTTTATAAAAAGTTACCCTTCAAGCACTTCTTATAAAAATTATAAATGTATCACTAGTTTTGTAAGAATATATTGTCACCTGTCGGCTTCTTTTTAAATAAAATATTTTGTTTCACAAAACTTTTAAGGCCCTTCTAATTAGGGGGCCATAAGCGGTCACATTTCTCGTTGACCTCAAGAACCTCAAGAACAGCAATACAGCATCAGAAATAATAACAAGTAGGGTTTTAAATAAATTGCACATTTATTGAATAATTAATCCATTAGATAAACAAATCGTTATTTAGCAAAAGAGGGAACATGAATAACATTTTATGTTTATTTATTTAAACAAATGAACATGAAAAATGTCTCTTTTGTTTATTTACGTTTATAAACATCTACTTATGCATTATTTATTATTTATGTTCATTTATTTATTTATGTTTTATTATTTTTATTTATTTAAAACGGCCATTTATATTCATTTATATGTCTGTTCATTAACAAAGTATTGTGTGTTTATACAAATGAGAACACGCAAAACAAATTGTTATGTATATCTGTATGTTATTTTTGTTTTTGTATATCCTTTTATATTTGTTTCGTATAACGGATTAATTATAGTATTATACATTTAGCAAGAGGCTTAGCTACAGTACCAACAAAAAATAAACCCCCGCAATGCCACTTGGGCATGACCCGTTACCCATCTACTTTTTACCCATCTGCTTTTCCATACCAACAAAACCCGCCCCGTCCTGTTCATCGTGTGTGACATTCCCTCCTATATTTTTGGATCCGTCTGGGTGGCTCCGGCCATTGCTCCGTGCCTATGTACTATGGAGCTTTTTTTTTTTTATTTGCTTTGTGGCCATATTTTTGCCAGCTGTTCCTTTCTATCTCCACAGATTGTGTGTTGGTTGGTGTATATCATCTTCGATCTATCTATTTTATGTTTTTCTCAGGAAAAAAACATCCACCAACTTCTCTGCTTTGAAATCTTCATACTAGGTTTGGACTTTCTTTTTTACCTTTTTTTTCATGTTTTATTGGATTTGTTACACACTTTTGCATTATGGTCTGTTTAGGTTTTCCCGAATTAGGAAAGGTTCGAATGTTGCCAATATTGGGCTCAATAANTAAGAAAAAAAAGAAACAAACAAATAAATCAGAGAGTACCGCGCTGATACTGTTATTAATGAGATAGTGTATGGTGGAAATATGATCGTAAGAAGTAAATATCTATTATAATAAAATAAATAAATATTTGAGATTTTTATAATGTTTTATTGCTTTTCCTAACAATAAAAAGAAAAGTGAAGAGAGAGTGGGAGTTAAAAAGCATAAGGATAGAAACGCTGCCATGAACCAAAATATGAATGTAAGGGATCTAATTCAATATTTAAATAGGAGGGGGTGAGTATTTACGTATTGGGTTGAGGTAATTAAGTGCGTAACACACCTCTGCTGTCGTTTGTGACAACGTAACTCGGTGCTCATCTGAGATTATCTTTTCACATCTAAAAGGTTGGCTGTCCAGAGCACGAAATGAATAGTACTATATATTTACTGGAGTACGTTTTTGTAATAAATTGATACCAAACATTCAATCAGAATCAAACTACAACCATCTTATTTTAAATACATCGGATCAATACAAATTCTAATATTAGACACTTCCAAACTATGCTCTATAATCTTAACTAGATTCCATTTTGATGTAGCCTCGCGCTACCAATAGTGGATTTGGTCAGATTGTAACGTCGGCGATGGTCACTGAAGATCTACCGGTCGAGAAGAACCACTTAAAATTAACGTGCACAGTATATGCAAATGTCGTTCTCGTAGTATTTAAAAAATACACAATTTTGAACATGAAAAAACATGAAAAATGTGGTAAAATTAAAGAACAGTCTCTAAAAAAAACATTTGTTAATAATGCGACTCGTTCTCTCAAGCAGGAGGAACTAACTAAATGACTGGGTAAATTAGCTTGGGTGGATGTTATTTACCTGTAAGAACATAACCCTGTATAAACAGGATTAGATCACGTCTACTGATGATCGTATGTGAAAGTCAATGATTCGTGAATACGAGTCCAGATCCATGTAGACACAAAAGAATCTTAATTTACAATGGTGGCTTGTAAAGGAGAAGATAGCAGTTTGGGCAGTTATGAACACATAAGTAGGCAACAAAGTAAAACTCATGAAAATAGCATCAGAAAATATAAAATAAAAAACAAGCCCAAGTCTTATGGGTTGATCGAAATAGACGCATACTTATATGAGAAAAGCAGTCCATTAAAAGTGAGTAATAGGCCGAGGAGGGACCACGCGCGAACGGTCGAAGTCCTATGTATGATCTTCCTAGTACAGTGGAATGTTTTAACACGTCTAACAAGGTTAGAGTCTAGTTGTCAAGGACATAGAAGTCAGGGTATCACGAGGGTCAGTTGTGTAGTATTGCATTGCGGATATGGAAAGCTCGATGGGGTAAAAAGTCAAAGTCACTTACTTAACGCCAGATTACGTGAATAAAACGTTCATGCTCAAATCGGTAGGCTATGTCTCTGAGTCTGTCGTGCAGCTTAGGTATTTGATATTTGAATTGGAGATAAAGTCCGGGTCGAACTGATTAGCTTATAGTCCGATTGGTAAAGGATATATTAAGCCTAATAAATAGGGACTCTTTTTGATATTAGAATTCGTGTATTTATACGAATATCAATCCTAGGAACATACTAGATGTGGCGATATATAGGCGCTAAGGTACATCAACAAAAGGTTTATAATATTACAAAAGGAAAAATAGAAATACAATGTTACTGAGTATTTTGTATTGCCGTTGTTATTCTTAATTAAGGCTGACTAGTATAAACACTAGCAAACACACATCTTTTGCTTATTCATAGAAATGAACAGGTACAAATGGTTCATTACACAATGAAATTGATATATTGTAAAATACTTTCTTAAACATCGATTTGTAAATGGGCCGTTTATGAATTTATGTGAAAATAAATTTAAAACAGTAATTAAGAATAAAAACATAACAATATTGAACTTAATTACTTTTGTTAGAGAATAGTGACAATAATCGCTGTTAGATAGATGAGTGTTGGTATGTTATATTAGTTGATAAAGCAATATAGCAAATACTAATAAGAATGTTCGATAAACTTTCAAGGTTCATTTGTTATTAGGATTTTATGGACAATAGACAAAATTATCGATTTTTTTAATAAATTACAATGTTCGTCGCGCGCACCTCTATTTTTTTCGTAAATAATATCGTAGTATTGATCTCATCTTCATAGTATCATATTGGATTTTTAGATTTATTCAGGATTAATATGAGAATGTAGCAGTTCGATACTTGTATTTAACCTACTTGTTTTTATCATTTCATGATGGACACTCGCTCGGATTGCTGGGTTTTGAGGTTCTTTGTGAGTCATATTTTAAATATAATAGACGCTTAAGAATGGGGTTCCGCCAACTAATTCAGCATAGGCCTTAAAGTAGCTTTCCTAGTGAAGACAAAAAGTAGTTTGTAAGTCTTTAGAATAATCCGAAGACGACAGGTGCATAGTGGTTCAGGTTACTGTAAAAGGTCTTTATAATTCGTTAACTATCGTAGATTAATTACAGTGTGGCAATAACATTTTATTAAGATATTTGCTTTTATATAGACAGATATCGTTGAAATGTGTGGGATTTCGTTATACTTTTTGTTTGTCTTCACTATACGAGGTTTCCTACGTTAAGGTTTTGGGAGAGCTATCCTATATAAACGGCTAGGAATAATGTTTTATAATCGCAAACAATTGTTTCATTTTTAGATCTTTTGTGAGAGAAATTAGCGCGTTTCATTTCTGGGTTCATCTGCCATTGGTAATGATGTTTCATAATTTGCAAAAACAGTTCTATACGGTGTAATATAACTTGCGTGTATAATAGGACTCCATTAATCTTTAATAAATAATTAATGTTGAACATTACAGCTTATCAATTTTATTCCTAAGATTATAGTTTCGCGATTTTGCATGATACAACTACCGCTAGGCAGTTACTTACTCCGTTAAATGGCGCGAGTGTTCTCAACAGGTATATAAGTTCATGGATGGCGCACACCTGGTGTGTCGCGTGTACGATAATATAATTAATTGACACATAGATATGTGCTCTTCTTCAGTTTTCAGAGGAACTTTTACTAGTATTGCAAGTTAGAGTGTTAACGTGAGTTATGTTAAATCTGTGTTAGATCAGATATGAATTTATTATGTGTTAGGTACTATATGAATGCTCAGTGTGATGTACAACCTAAATAGGTACAAATGCTTATGTATGACTCTCAATCGCTTAGTTTACAAAGACATATGTTCATGGTTTTTCAAATAACAAATAATATGGAAATGAAATCAAACTGGTAAGAAAGCATGTTACAATTATACTTCCAATAAATTTACTAACACTCCTAAATACTTAGTATCTGCATATAGATTTCTACTCTACGAGTGTGGACCCCACCTAGGAAGAGATCACGAGCCGACAATATCTCTCCCAATCCTTGTCTCTCTGTGCATAATTAATCATCGAGGGGCTTTATTTTGGGTTTGTCGGCCCAAGGTTTCGAAAACTTAGGATGGCTGTGATATTATTGTATTCTCGTATCAGAGATACACTTTTGCGTTTGCCAAGAATTTTTCAGAAGAAAAAATAAAATGATTGCTCTAAAAGTTACAATACTGAGGGTATTTATCATGGAAGAGTTCGATTAAATTACAAAGTCCGATTTGTATTGCAAGACAAAACACAAAACGGGACAATAAATATTTTGAAAAAATAGTTCTGAATGGACCAAAATGTTCTAAAAGTGGTAGCATACAGTATAATGATAATTGGTAATTGCCGTGAATCAGAGCTGCACCCTGTGAAGTTTGGAGGCTTGTGTCTACAAGTTTCAAGTATGCTCTATAACTGGTGATAGTCAAAATATTTTAAAGACTTAGTAAACTAATAAATGTTGGTATTCACCTTTTTATTTCAGCAACAATATAAATTAAATAACCCCAATATTAATTCATATCATGTACCTTCTCTCTTTTTTTTTTTACGGTTATAAACTTACTTTGGCTTCACTTATGGGATCTGATTTATTTTTTTGCTTTGTTTTTTTTTCTCTACTGTCTTTTTAACTCATGTCTTTTCTTTTTTGAAAACCAACGTACAACAAATTTCTGTCGATATTCTTAACTATTTTCGACAATGCTAGTATCTATACTTCTGCCATGCTCTTTTTTTTGTGCTTTCCGGGCTTTTGTTGTTTGCGGCTATGAATCAGAAAACTATACCGTTCCCTGAAAAAAAACCAAGTTATCGTCTCAGCAATCCCACAAACACACATACATCTCCTCAATGCAAAATACACAGCCCTAATGTGGCAAATGTCGTTACTTCTGATTCGCATGACCACCAACCTTTTGCTGCATCAAATACCAATGACCATTATGGTGAGTTCATCTTTTTCTGTTTTTTTCCTTTTTGTTTACATTTTTTTTCCCGCCTTTTTTTTTCTTCTTTTCCCTTTTTTACACGTTGCTGATGTACTTATGGTTGCTATTGCTTTCAGTTCGCCAAGAGAGTGTGCATGATGCTAGCCACATGCAGTGTCCGCCTTCATCGGTTACTACACCTTCTGCCCAACAGTGCAGTCCGGCCACCTTATTGCAAGATACATTCACAAACGGTCGCCAAAAAAATGGTCGTCGCCTGTTGCAGGCTACAGGTATGCTAATGTGATTTGCACCTGCCCATCGATTTGTCATACATAGGTTGCATTTCTGAACTGCTTTTTTTGCATTGACGTAGGATCTTCTCAGCATGATAATCGATGTTTGCAACAGTCAAAGAAACGAGCCATATCGCGGAAAGACAAAGGGACTACAGAACCAGTTGAAGGTAGATTTTTGTGTTCTCTTTTCATGCATACAATGTTAGAGTATTAAATCTGCATAGCTAAGTTAGATTATCATGGTATTTGTTGAGTAAGGCGTAGGATCGTCTACATCTGATGGTACGTGTTTACAACACCCTCGGAAAAGAGGCAGGCCGTGAAAAGAGAAAGTCACCGAAGAAAGTGGCAATTGTGATCTGGCTGTTGGCTCCTCACAACAGCAGCAGGAATGTGTGCACCCAACAAATAACATCGTTACACCAAACATTCAATCACACAATTCACATAGCCAACCGCAAACTTACAATCAGCAGCTGTCTTTAAGCCAGCGTAAAGGTAAATGGCTGGCTATAATTTTCTTCCATCATTTTTTTTTGATTTGTTTATTATTGTTTCTTTTTTATGCAACTTGCTTCTATCAAATCCCACCTCGCGTTCTTATCCTCCCTTTTCCCTTTTTTTTTTTCTATTTTCTTTTCAACTTCCTTANAACTTTAAAATATGACATTAAAACTAGTTTCTATTATAACAATATTGCAATCTTACAAAGATAAAAAGAACAAACATTATTAAAGAAAAATGTTTTTACACTAACATAATACTATATGAATATAGATATATTTGTATATTTATATGTATTATTCGGGTGGGCGTACGTGGATGTTATTCCCTGCTTCCACCCCGTTTAAGCCTCATAAGCATGCCTTACCCTGCCTAAATAAGTTCGGGTTTCGGATTTCCCCGTCGGAATTCAGGGGTTTTTTGCCATCCATATTCAAAAGCTAATCATATGAAGGCTAAGCCAAGACAGATAAAAGATTTTAGAAACAACACCTCAATGAACACAAACTCGATTCCCCTAATTAGATCAACCTGGTCCATATGAATTTATTGGTAACTCTCCAATAGGAGGATGCAGAGATCGATTAGCCATGGTTGATGATCACCACCATACCTAACCTAGTTGCACACCCACCTCTGCAACCAATTTTCGATGACGAAAACATTTAACGTGGGTGGATGTTTATGGTTTATGGATCTTTGTTTGAAGACTTTTCTATGTTAACTTAAAATCTTTGTAGAGATAATTAAATAGAGGTTATGTTAACCGCTTGCTATATGTAATTGGCAGAGAGAGTGATTGGTGGTGGGTTTTGTGAGAAAGAAGAGGAGTGTTTAAGTCTTGTTGGCTTTATTGAAAAACGAAACATATTTGGTAACCGGCTAAGGGCAGGTCAGGTCACGCCTACATAAAAAAGTTGAAATTTCAAATGTTTATGTTTTAATAGCAAACGAAAAAAAAATGCTATATAGAAAAACAAAAATTGACAAGTTAGATACATTATAGTATTATACATTTAGCAAGAGGCTTAGCTACAGTACCAACAAAAAAAAAACCCCCGCAATGCCACTTGGGCATGACCCGTTACCCATCTACTTTTTACCCATCTACTTTTTAATACCAACAAAACCCGGCCCGTCCTGTTCATCGTGTGTCACATTCCCTTCTATATTTTTGGATCCGTCTGGGTGGCTCCGGCCATTGTTCCACGCCTATGTACTATGGAGCTTTTTTTTATTTGCTTTGTGGCCATATTTTTGCCAGGTGTTCCTTTGTATCTCCACAGATTGTGTGTTGGTTGGTGTATATCATCTTGGATCTATCTATTTTATGTTTTTCTCAGCAAAAAAACATCCACCAACTTCTCTGCTTTGAAATCTTCATACTAGGTTTGGACTTTCTTTTTTACCTTTTTTTTCATTTTTATTGGATTTGTTACACACTTTTGCATTATGGCCTGTTTAGGTTTTGCCGAATTAGGAAAGGTTCGAATGTTGCCAATATTGGCCTCAATAAATGGGATTGATTAAATGTTGGGTGTTATTGATTGTTGAATGTATTAAATAGCGGTTAGATTTGTTGATTGTTGAATCTATTAATTAGCAGTTACTATTGATTGCTAGGGTTTAATTGGAAGTAATTGGTAGGGTTTCATGTTAGGTGTTGCACGTATTTATGATGCCCTGTCATTAAATAGTGTTATTGATTTGGGTGGGTTTTTTATGCCTTTTTTACTTTTTTTTTTTTGGGTCTTTTTTTTAATTTTAATTTTTTTTTCTTACGGTTATAAACTTACTTTGGCTTCACTTATGGGATCTGATTTATTTTTTTGTTTTGTTTTTTTTTTCTCTACTGTCTTTTTAACTCATGTCTTTTCTTTTTTGAAAACCAACGTACAACAATTTTCTGTCGATATTCTTAACTATTTTCGACAATGTTAGTATCTATACTTCTGCCATGCTCTTTTTTTTGTGCTTTCCGGGCTTTTGTTGTTTGCGGCTATGAATCAGAAAACTATACTGTTCCCTGAAAAAAAACCAAGTTATCGTCTCAGCAATCCCACAAAGACACATACATCTCCTCAATGCAAAATACACAGCCCTAATGTGGCAAATGTCGTTACTTCTGATTCGCATGACCACCAACCTTTTGCTGCATCAAATACCAATGACCATTATGGTGAGTTCATCCTTTTCTGTTTTTTTCCTTTTTGTTTAAATTTTTTTTCCCGCCTCTTTTTTTCTTCTTTTCCCTTTTTTACACGTTGCTGATGTACTTATGGTTGCTATTGCTTTCAGTTCGCCAAGAGAGTGTGCATGATGCTATCCACATGCAGTGTCCACCTCCATCGGTTACTACACCTTCTGCCCAACAGTGCACTCCGGCCGCCTTATTGCAAGATACATTCACAAACGGTCGCCGAAAAAATGGTCGTCGGCTGTTGCAGGCTACAGGTATGCTAATGTGATTTGCAGCTGCCCATCGATTTGTCATACATAGGTTGCATTTCTGAACTACTTTTTTTGCATTGACGTAGGATCTTCTCAGCATGATAATCGATGTTTGCAACAGCCAAAGAAACGAGCCAGATCGCGGAAAGACAAAGGGACTACAGAACCAGCTGAAGGTAGATTTTTGTGTTCTCTTTTCATGCATACAATGTTAGAGTTTTAAATCTGCATAACTAAGTTAGATTATCATGGTATTTGTTGAATAAGGCGTAGGATCGTCTACATCTGATGCTACGTGTTTACAACACCCTCGGAAAAGAGGCAGGCCGCGAAAAGAGAAAGTGGCCGAAGAAAGTGGCAATTGTGATCTGCCTGGTGGTATGTGCCCTGTTGTTGGCTCCTCACAACAGCGTCAGGAATGTGTACACCCAACAAATAACATCATTACACCAAACGTTCAATCACACAATTCACATAGCCAACCGCAAACTGACAATCAGCAGCTGTCTTTAAGCCAGCGTAAAGGTAAATGCCTGGCTATAATTTTGTCCCATCATTTTTTTATTTATTTGTTTATTATTGTTTCTTTTTTATGCAACTTGCTTCCATAAAATCCCACCTCGCGTTCTTATCCTCCCTTTTCCTTTTTTTTTTTTTTTTTTTTTTTTTTTTTTTTTTTTTTTTTTTTTTTTTTTTTCTTTTTTTCTATTTTTTTTTCNTTTTTTTTTTTTTTTTTGCTTACAGAGACTCAAAAAAGAAACAGAGATCTCCAACAATTTTCTACCAGGCGCATCCGCCAGCGAAGTTCAGAACCTCATGTGCATGCCACTGGTGAACCACAAACAACTGAAGCAGGTGCAATTCCCATATTCTTTTGCTTTCGTTGTCTAATACATCCTTGGTGTCCAACTATGTCTTTACCTTTTATGTTGTCCACTTTTTGTAGAGGCAACGTGTGTTCGTACAGATGCCCTGCCAGATGATCCACAAACTGCTGCCTATACAAACCGGCGATCAAGGAGAACCAGAAGACAACGTATTCTTATGCAGCATTTCCAGTCTTCCTTACACAGTCCTGCGAATGCCAGAGAAGAAGGCTCATCTTCTTGCACACAACAAGGTACTTACTGCGCATTTTGTCACCTGTGTCTTCTCTTTCTGGACATGTATGCTCTTGCGATTAAGGATTCTTGACTCTTTCTCCATTAACATAGGTGAATTTCCTCCGTATGATGATCTAGGGGACTGTACTCAGCGATGTCCCTATTGTGGCGCTTCTTTTTGGTTTGGCGAACGGCTCATGAGTAATGGCTTACAAAGTGGTCCACCTCGATACCGACTATGTTGCGGAGGTGGTAGAGTTTTTATGGAACCAGAGATAGACCCACCTGAATATATAAAGCAGCTACTTGGAAATAGCACATTTATGGAGAATATACGGGTCTACAATCAGATGTTTGCAATGACTTCGCTTGGTGCAACAGTTGACAACAGCATTAATAATGGAAGAGGGCCATATGTGTTTAAAGTTTCAGGCATTATTTTTTTGTTTTGTTTTTTTTTCTCTACTGTCTTTTTAACTCATGTCTTTTCTTTTTTGAAAACCAACGTACAACAATTTTCTGTCGATATTCTTAACTATTTTCGACAATGTTAGTATCTATACTTCTGCCATGCTCTTTTTTTTGTGCTTCCGGCCTTTTGTTGTTTGCGGCTATGAATCAGAAAACTATACCGTTCCCTAAAAAAAAACCAAGTTATCGTCTCAGCAATCCCACAAACACACATACATCTCCTCAATGCAAAATACACAGCCCTAATGTGGCAAATGGTGTTGCTTCTGATTCGCATGGCCACCAATCTTCTGCTGCATCAAATACCGATGACGATTATGGTGAGTTCATCCTTTTCTGTTTTTTTCCTTTTTTTTAAAATTTTTTTTCCCTCCTTTTTTTTCCTCTTTTCCTTTTTTTACACGTTGCTGATGTACTTATGGTTGCTATTGCTTTCAGTTCGCCAAGGGAGTGTGCATGATGCTAGCCACATGCAGTGTCCACCTCCATCGGTTAATACACCTTCTGCCCAACAGTGCACTCCCGTCGCCTTCTTGCAAGATACATTAACAAACGGTGGCCTAAAAAATGGTGGTCGCCTGTTGCAGGCTACAGGTATGCTAATGTGATTTGCAACTGCCCATCGATTTGTCATACATAGGTTGCATTTCTGAACTACTTTTTTTGCATTGAAGTAGGATCTTCTCAGCATGATAATCGATGTTTGCAGCAGCCAAAGAAACGAGGCAGACCGCGGAAAGACAAAGGGACTACAGAACCAGTTGAAGGTAGATTTTTGTGCTCTCTTTTCATGCATACGATGTTAGAGTTTTAAATTTGCATAACTAAGTTAGATTATCATGGTATTTGTTGAATAAGGCGTAGGATCGTCTACATCTGATGCTACGTGTTTACAACACCCTCGGAAAAGAGGCAGGCG
>LBNU01021901.1:124550-136976 GCA_014162995.1 Artemisia annua
TATAGGGGAAGTAGTGTGGGTGGGTTTTAGCTAATCTTCTCACAAAACGGTTCGGGACTCGATATGACTTAGCAAACGGACTCGAAAAATTATAAAACTTGCGCCATCGTTCTCGAAATAGTTTTTCCAATAAAATCAAGCATAAACTTCATAGTTTTTCCCAAACTCATGATAATTTAAATAATTTGGCAAGTAAAACATATTCGGGCTTTTCTAGGTTGTGCTGAGCTAATCTACAAGTAAATTCTCGTTCCTAATATATCTCACGCTCTTCAAATCCAACTTAACATGCTTTAAAGTTTTAAAACGTTTCAGGCTCTAAAAATAGAAGTTTGGCTAGGATTAGGTTTTAGGAAAATACCAGGTGTTACACCAACTATGTGTTTACCTTTTATGCTGTTCACTTTTTGTAGAGGCAACGTGTGTTCGTACAGATGCCCTGCCAGATGATCCACAAACTGCTGCCTATACAAACCGGCGATCAAGGAGAACCAGAAGACAACGTATTCTTATGCAGCATTTCCAGTCTTCCTTACACAGTCCTGCGAATGCCAGAGAAGAAGGCTCATCTTCTTGCACACAACAAGGTACTTACTACGCATTTTGTCACCTGTGTCTTCTCTTTCTAGACATGTATGCTCTTGCGATTAAGAATTCTTGACTCTTTCTCCATTAACATAGGTGAATTTCCTCCGTATGATGATCTAGGGGACTGTACTCAGCGATGTCCCTATTGTCGCGCTTCTTTTTGGTCTGGCGAACGGCTCATGAGTAATGGCTTACAAAGTGGTCCACCTCGATACCGATTATGTTGCGGAGGTGGTAGAATTTTTATGGAACCAGAGATAGAACCACCTGAATATATAAAGCAGCTACTTGGAAATAGCGCATTTATGGAGAATATACGGGTCTACAATCAGATGTTTGCAATGACTTCGCTTGGTGCAACAGTTGACAACAACATTAATAATGGAAGAGGGCCATATGTGTTTAAAGTTTCAGGTCAGATTTACCATCGAATTGGGTCACTTTGTCCAACTACTGGCGATCCAAAATTCCTGCAACTGTATATCTACGACAAACAGAATGAAGTTCACCATAGATTAAACCACTTTCCAGATTTCAACGGTCCTGAATTAGATCCAGAAATTGTGCAAGGGCTCATCCACTTCTTAGACGAACATAATGAGCTGGTGCAGCTACTCAGAACAGCAAGAGACAAGTGTGCTCAGCATGATGTCCCGGAATTTAAACTGAGGCTGTACAGCGGTGAACGCCCACGTGGTTATGAACTTCCAGGATCGCACATTATTGGGGCCATAGTTTTTGACAGTGGCCCAGAAAGTGAATCAAACTACGATGTCATCATTGAGTACAGAGGTGGTGTCATCAAAAGAGTTAGCAAGATCCATAAATCATACATGTCATTGCAATTTCCTTTGATTTTCATCTATGGTCAGCCAGGGTACCATACAAAGCTTATGTTAAGAACAGCAGATCCAAACGATGAGCCAAAACGGGTATCAATGAACGCGTTCTACACATACCAGCTGCATCCAAGGCATGGCGCCTATAATTTGCTCTTTCGGACTGGCAGGCTTTTCCAGCAATACGTCGTCGGAGTATACTGTTTCATAGAACAAAACAGGATGGATTTTTATAGAACACATCAAGGCGATATTCGCGGAGACTATTTGTCGGGATTGTATGATGCAATTTCAAGAGGAGAACGGGAGGGGTCACAAGCAGGTTCAAGAATTATATTGCCTTCTTCGTTTACTGGAGGTCCGAGATACATGTATAGCCATTACTTAGATGCGTTGGCAATTTGTCGGGAACTTGGTAATCCACGGTTTTTTATCACTTTCACATGCAATGTAAAGTGGCCAGAGATTCAGAGATACATGGCTCAGTTTCCTCACTTAACAACAGCGGATAGGGCAGATATAGTATGCAGAGTCTTCGAACAAAAGGTCAAGTCATTCATCAAGTTTATGAAGCAGAATAAAACATTTGGCAAAGTCAAAGGAGGTACTACTCTTTGCTTTTTGCTCAAAAAAAATAACACTTTATCTTTTACATATGCTTTTTTAGTTACCATTCAAAAGCAAATGTCATGCCACTTTGTTCTAATCTTTGGTCTCATATTTGTGTATCTGCAGTTTTATATACCATTGAATTTCAAAAACGTGGCTTACCACATTGTCACACACTCCTTTGGATTTCTCCATCAACCAAGATTGAAAATGCTCAAGATGTTGACCAATATATATCGGCAGAACTGCCTGACCCTCAAGATGATCCACGGGCATATAAAATTGTTTCAGAAATGATGATGCACGGGCCGTGTGGCAAGGCCAACTTGAGTGCACCGTGTATGGAAGGCGATACTTGCACAAAAGCTTTTCCAAAGAAATACAATAACGAAACTTTTTTCGACGACAAAGGGTATCCACATTATCGAAGAAGGCAGCGCAATGTTTATGCAAAGAAAGGGCAGGTCAATCTTGACAATGGATACGTAGTGCCATATAACCGAGATCTATGTCTAGCGTTTGAAGCACACATTAATGTAGAATATTGTGGGTGGAGCATGTTAATTAAATATCTGTTCAAATATATATCAAAAGGCACTGATCGAATCTTTGCAAAAGTGACAAGGTCTATCGGTGAAGCATCTACTTCGTCAACACAAACAGAGGTGTGCATTGATGAAATCCAGAGTTATCTTGATGGCCGATTCATTTGTCCTCATGAAGCCTGTTGGAGAATTCTGAAGTTTGAGATACATAGTAGAGAACCAGCGGTGCAGATACTTTCAGTACATCTAGAAGATATGCAACATGTGACTTTCCGAGATGGCGACAACTTGCAGTCTGTGGTTAGCCGTCCCGATCGCAAACTTACAACTCTAACTGAATGGTTTACTTACAACAGTGAACATCAAGATGGCAGGCATCTAACATACATGCAGTTTCCATCACAGTTTGTGTGGTATGATGACCGAAAAAGTTGGTCACGAAGGAAGAACAGTAAGTCTTCTGTGGGACGACTTGCATATGTGCACCCAACTTCGGGAGAGCTTTTCTATTTGAGGATGTTGCTGTGCCATCAGAAAGGCTGTGAAGGATTTACAGACCTCAAGACAGTCAATCAAATTGTTTATCCAACCTATCGTGCTGCATGTGATGCGCTTGGTCTCCTTGGCAATGACAAGGAATGGGACACAGCTCTTCAAGAAGCATGTGGATCAGCTTCATCAGCAGAACTGAGATTCCTTTTCGCACGGCTCCTAACTCATTGCGAAATTGCACAGCCGGTGCAGCTATGGGATAAATACTGGCAAAGAATGGGTGATGATATTCCATCAACTATTTCAAGACAAGTGCGTATTCCCAACTATTATGTGAATGATAGTGATCTGCAAGGTTACATATTGTATGAACTGGAAATAATACTCACAAGTTGTGGAAAATCAGTGGAGAATTATGGTTTGCAGTTACCACCACAAGAGCTATTAGACCAGTTAAACAACCGTTTGCTTATGGAAGAAAAGAATTACAACAGAGCCATGCTAGCGAAAGAAAGAGACGAGTCACTTCCAAAGCTAAATACAAAACAAAGAAACATATATAATCTGGTCATAGATGGTCTTGCATCAGGAAGCCAAGAGTTGGTATTTGTATATGGCCATGGAGGGACTGGGAAAACATTTCTATGGAAAACGATCATCAGCACAATACGGTCTAAAGGTAAAATTGTGCTAGCAGTTGCTTCCTCCGGAATTGCATCTCTCCTTCTTCCATCTGGTAGAACTGCGCATTCAAGATTCAAAATTCCACTAGACTTAACAGATGAATCACTTTGTAGCATCAAGAAAAACACGCATATAGGAAATCTTTTAGCAGAAACCACTCTCATAATATGGGATGAAGCGCCGATGAATGATCGGCGATGCTTTGAAACATTGGACAGAACCCTCAGAGATTTATTAGATGCACCGGATGTTTTCTTTGGTGGCAAGACAATTGTTTTAGGAGGGGATTTTCGGCAAACACTGCCAGTCAAAAAAGGCGCTCCAAAAATGGAAATAATAGCGTCTTCTATTGCAGAGTCACACCTGTGGCCATGCTTTCGTGTTATGACACTTAACGAAAACATGAGGTTGTTTCGGACAAACTTGACCATGGAAGAAAAGAGTTTAGCGCNAAACATTGGACAGAACCCTCAGAGATTTATTAGATGTACCGGATGTTTTCTTTGGTGGCAAGACAATTGTTTTAGGAGGGGATTTTCGGCAAACACTGCCAGTCAAAAAAGGCGCTCCAAAAATGGAAATAATAGCGTCTTCTATTGCAGAGTCACACCTATGGCCATGCTTTCGTGTTATGACACTTAAAGAAAACATGAGGTTGTTTCGGACAAACTTGACCATGGAAGAAAAGAGTTTAGCGCGCTCCTTTGCATCATGGCTTCTTGACATTGGTGATGGGAACATTGGCGAACCAGATCCAGAAGATCCTAGAGATTCAGCATGGGTTGAAATTCCTTCTCCATATTGCATGCAAGATGATGAACAGGGTCTTGCGAATCTTATAGATTTCATCTACGACCAGCCTACACTTCATGCACCTTCAGCAGTTACTTTACAGGAAAAGGCAATTGTTTGCCCAAAGAATGAAACCGCAGATACCATTAATTCTCAAGTTTTATCTATGGTCCATGGTGAGATTACAACTTATGCAAGTTACGATGTAGCTACACCAGTTGCCAATAGTGGAGCTGAAACCGAAATGCTCTATCCCCCTGAATATCTACACACAATCAAGCTACCAGGATTTCCACCACACGACTTAGAGCTTAAGGTTGGATCACCGGTCATGCTTTTGAGAAATGTTAACTTGGCAGGCGGTCTGTGCAACGGAACACGCATGATAGTCACAGGCCTCATGTCTAGGCTCATTGAAGTGCAAGTCATCACAGGCACAAGGGTCGGCGAAAAAGTTTACATCCACAGAATACCACTGGTCCATAAAGATACAAATCTTCCTTTTGTTTTCAAACGCACCCAATTCCCGATAAAACTCTGTTACGCTATGACCATCAACAAAAGCCAAGGCCAATCTCTAAACAAGATTGGTGTGTACCTTCCTGAACCGGTGTTTGGCCATGGGCAACTGTATGTGGCTCTCTCTAGAGCCACGTCCCCTCATGGGTTAAAAGTTCTTATCAAACAACAAGAAAATCAAAGGCCAAATGTCACAAAAAATATTGTTTATAAAGATTTCTTAAGAAAAATAAAAGATACAGAGTTTTTGCAGCAAACATCCACTTATACCTAATTCTTTGAAAAATAATGTTAACTTAGTTTTCTTATTAGTTAACTTTAGATTAGTTTGTGTCTTTTCTTGGTTTACAGCCCTCAAGTCAGCGTTAACTTAGTTTTCTTATTAGTTAACTTTAGGTTAGTCTGTGTCTTTTCTTAGTTTGCAACCCTCAACTTTGTCCGTATTTTTTGCACCGTCTATTTTGTCGTTAGTGCTATGGTACAACTGCCTGTTTAGGATCACTTATTACATATATATTACTTCGCCTTCACAAAACAAGGTGTCTCAATATTTTTGCGCTCCACATTCTGTCTCCTGCACCTAAAAATGTATGCTATATTCTATTGCTTTTATAAAACTGCTATGAAATATGCAAAAAGACTGCTGCATTTGGTAATGACAACTTTTAATTCACATATACCATTGTGTTGCTATTCATATGGTTAGTCTACGAATGTTTGTTTCTATGAAATGTTGTTTTTTACAAGACACTTATTTTTTTTATTTTCTGCTAGGCCCATGGAACATAAGGAACTTGCAATGGTGCAGCGCGCAACTGAAAATGAGCTTATTCAACATACCGACACAAGGGAGATAACACCAATTCGTGAGCTACGACCAACATCTCACAGCAAAATACTTGAGGCTAGAGCATATAGAAAATGGACTGCTATTACCTTTGGAAAAAAAGATCAAAGTGGATTCTCTGGAAGAAAAAAAGAAACTGCATACTGTTGTATTTTCATAGATCAAGAGGTATGTCTTCTTTTACATATTGGTAAACAAATATATGACCTACCTACATGCCCAAACTCACTGACATTGTAAACATAACAAGGGAAATGCTATACAAGCCAACATGGATGTCAAGGAAGTTGATTACTTCAGTTCAAAGATCAAACTTGGAATGGTTTACAGAATTTCTGATTTCATCTGTGAGCCCACAAACCCTTACCAACAAACCATTAGCAACAAAACAAGCCTCAGGTTTGGAAGAGCCACCAAATTTGATCCCATAGAAGCACCAGCAATCCCACACCACTACTTCGAATTTGCTTCGTATAACCACCTTCAAAGTAGAATTCCTAGAGAAGATGCAAGAGGCAAAATGCAATATCCAATTCTTACAGGTTATCTTTTTGTTGTCAGATTTACATACTTGCTGCAAATATCATGAGTCTCATGCTTATTTTCTTGCAGATTACATAGGATGTTTGCGCTCACCAGGAGAGGTTACACGTAAACCAAATAGTGGCCAGGGTGAGAGCATCTTCAGAAAAGTGGATATTGAAAATTTGGCGTAAGTTTCGTTATCTTTTTAACTTTTCTTATTAAAAATTAACCAACAAAACTTTCTCAGTCACCTAACAGCTTACTCAACTTGGCAGCGGTAATATTGTTGAGTTTACAATGTGGGACGACATGGCTATGAAATTTGGAGACAATGACTTTGACACGATGGAAACTCCAATCATAATTGCAGTTACCTCTTGCAGAGTCTCGAAATTCAGAGGTATTACACGCATGCTTTGTAAAAACTTAACTCCCACATTTTTATGACATTTTCAAATAAAATCATGGCAGATTATCAGTTAACAGCAACTTCTGCAACGCAATACTACTTGAATCCACAGATACCAGACGTTCAGGAAACAAGGGCAAGGTGATATCTTTAAATCCAATAAATTAAAATAACATTTGGTTTGCCTAAATAAGTGCCATAACATTATGGTCCTAATTATTGAATAATAAACAGGTACAAGGAAAGGCATCAGAGAAATCCACCACTTCGTATTAGCAAGACACCATATGAAGATGCTGAAAGGGAAAAGCTACGCAACAGATTCCCTTTGAAAACACTCTTAAAAACAGATCCGGACAGCTACGTTGTAAGCTTACCTATAAAAAACAATTAGTAAAATCACCAGTTAAAAATAAGTCAACATCTACTTTACCATACATTTCTGAAATATTTGTAGGGAGTGAAGTTCACAAGTGAGGCAACAATCAGTGGCATCAACCCAAAAAGAGATTGGTTTTACATGAGCTGCAATGAATTTCCTTTTAAAGTAACCGAAGAGGATGGGATGTATCGATGTATAAATCACGGAAAACAACGGAAACCATCCTATAGGTTTGAAATTCTGTACGGCAACCTCATTTGATCTTTGAAAAAAATATACTACAGAGAAAACCATGATCACATGAGCTCATAACATGTGCAGGTACAATTTCAAAGGTTTCATCACAGATGCCTCCGTAACAGTCCCTATTACTTTCTTCAGCCCTGCAGCAGATGATATCACAGGCTATTCATGCCCAGAACTGCTCGCAAACTACAAAGCTGAGGACTTGCAGCAGATTCCAAAAGAAATTTTCGCACTTGAAGGTGAAAAAAACATTTTCCAGTTTCACTTCAACACATCAAGTCAAACAATCGATTTTAATCTTGATCGAGTTTTTAACAAAAAGAAAAGCCAAGAAGGCACAAGCAAGGTTCTAGAACCACCTCTAGGTAATCCGTTTAACTAAACAGTTTATCATATTTAAGATGCTGCTTCTGCATGTGTATGATGTTCTTTTTCTTTGCAATCAACTAGAAGCATTACCAGCACCTCTTGCATTGACGGAGAAAGATAGTACTGAAGAGAAAAAAGAACGACAAGATGAGCCACATACAACAGCAACTCTTTTATCGCCACCCAGCGAAAGTACCAAAGAAATGGAACTTCCGGAGGATGACTTAAAACAACCAAATAATCCCTTGCTTGGCAATGAAGCAAGCTCAGGTAACATCGTTTAAACTCCCGATTAATATGGTTAAAGTTAAGACACAAACACCTGTGTATTGACTTTAGGTTTACAAATAAACAGCAGTACCAGGAACGCCTATGCAGTTCATTAAACAAGAGACTTTACCACCACCTCCGAAAGAAAAGGCCCTTCAAGAAAGCAAGGGCAAAACAGTTAAAATACCATTGTTTCAGCAGCAACCGGCAGAATCCAAGAAACAAAAAGGTACACATCGCATATTTAATTAACATAAACCATCTTTTATTCAATTGAATATCTTACAACCAGAACAAGCCTACATCTCACACACATAACACAAGGAGTCACCTATGATTAAACACACATACATAGTTAAGATTCCAACTAACAACACAGATTGCATATCATATGCATCACCACGGCTTTCCATCTTCTTTCCAAACTTAGAAATCCATCAAGCCCTTAAGCTTCTGAATAAAGACATCATGGTTACGAGCATTTAACTCCAGTTCATTCGCCAACAACCTCATCTGCAACACCTTTTGATCGTCTTTTGCTTGAACCTCTCTCAAATACTCTGCCGTTTTTTGCGCATAAGTATTTCCAATTGTTTCCAGTTCATTTATAAATTCTGCTCTCTCACGAACAACACCAAGTAATCTTCCACAGAGGCCAGTCATTTGTCGAGCCATTTGAATATCTTCAATTCCAGCTTTACGACAATAGAGAACAAACATCTCTGACCAATTGTTTGAATTAGCTTCAGACCTTAGTTGATCACACCTAGGACGCCTTGACATTGTCTTTTGCTTTTTTGTTACTTAGAATTAAAAGATTTTGTGTAAATGCATGTTCACATGAACAGTCTTATATATAGCAAAAGCAGAAATGATACAGGCCTCCAATCCTTATCTTTTCACTATACAAAAGAAAATACACATGTACCAAAAGCAAAAAAACTCTGATAAATGACCCACTCTTGAATAGAAAGTTGGCTGACTTCCATTAAAACAAAAAAAAGGTAGATACACTCCTATTCTCTAGATTTGTTACGGATTTACTTTAAATAACCCTGCAATTTATTTAAGAAAACTGCTTCCTTATACTATTTTACAGATACATATCACGTAAACATAAATACCATACTTGGATACAATATTTTACAAAGATGCATTGCACCAGCACCTTACCCTCTTTATTGAGACACCAACACCTACATTATATTTTACAAGACAGCCTAGAATTGCACTAATACTTAAAGCCTAAGAATAAAAAAATCCTTGCTGCGAGCACTTAGATCCAATTCATCAACCAACCTAAAAGCATGCATCAAATTTACATCATCTTTTTCTTGAACAGCCGTTAGATGATCAACCATTTTTTTGGCATACAAATTATCAACGGTTTTAACCTCTTCAATAAAACGACCCCTTTCAGTCATCAAACCAACCCATCTTTGCGACAACTCACTGATTTGTCGTGCCATTTGAATGTCTTCAAGTGAAGCTTGGCGACAGTAAAAAACTACCATGTCTCGCCAATTACTGGAATTCGCCTGATCTCTCAACCTTGCGCACCTAGGGTGTCTCGGCATTGTCTTCTCTTACTTGCTTTACAAAACTATATTTCTGATTTGTCCACCCAAAATAATTGAAATACACACAATATGCACCTTCCTTTATTCATGCACAATAACAAGTCCAAATTGTCTCACTGTTCATTCACAAGGTTTACAGAACACCCACACACTACCGCACACTTCCTGCTACACTTGCATAAAGTCACAGGAATCTTATCAATACTAAGACAATAATACATCTGCTACATACCAACTTTAAATTTCATCCACATTTTGCACATGATTTGGCTCTTTCCCACTGCAAAATTTCACATGCATTACTACATCTGACCAACCTTTATTCATAAAAAACAGTACTTTGTTTTAAACCATACACGTATTGTATAGCCACAAAATATTATTCAGAACACCTCTTACAGAAACAAAGCACAAACAGTAACATGCTATAAGCATGCTCTGGTGAAATAAGAAAACAAAGACAATAAAATGTAGACAGAGTTGCTACTTAAACATTTGAAAACACCAACAACGCAACAAAAGGTGACTACCCCTTAAGGTCCATCAGCCCTACATGCCTCTCCTTCTCGGTTCTCCCTTCACGAGCTAGATCCAAAATACCAATCAAAGCAACTAACATATCCTGGTCCCTCTGTTGTGTCTCACCCATGCACTCGACCGCATCAGGTGCCACATTATGAAAAGGCCCAAAAGACTCACTCTCTTGAATTAGTAATGCCCTTATCTGAATGTTGGCCTCAAGATCTGCACATTTCTGCCCAATATACGTGATAAAATCCTCATTTGCTCTCCATTCCTGCACAAACAAATACTTAAAGCAATGTTGGAGCTGATTAGAACCACATGACTCTTTTAAATGATCAATGTTTGGTCTCGCACCCATTTTTCTTAGATGTGAGGTCTATGACAAATATAACAATAAACGCACCTTTATATAGGCCCAGACAAAAGAACAAACTTTATAAAATAAAAACGATAAATAAATAAAAGGAGATCATAGAATATCTTGCAAAAATGCATAAGAAAGTTGGCAGTTTTATTAATACTTATAATATCTTACAATGATCAATACAAAGATTAAGAACATAATCTTAATCGCCAACATACAAGCACAATATTACAGTGAAATTAAAGCCTACACGGACAGCTACTTAACAACACAACAACACCTAAACCCACATAACCAAGCTCTAATTGTATTGCTCCATCGTCACCACATAACGCCGTTTCTCAGCACGTCCTTCATTTGCAACATTCAACACCGTAGCTAACGCCAATAGCAACTGTGAATCTTTGCTCGCTGACTCTTCTAAGCATTGGACTGCACTACCAACAACAGGGTCCGGGCCATTCAACCTTCCAACCTCTTCAAGCAGCGCCCTTTTCATTGCAATTCTGCCACGCGCATCGTCACATTTATCAAGAAAAACCAGAACAAGACCTTCATTCTCTGCCTCTTCTTGCAGAAACAGCACTCTGAGAGCGCGATGCAACTGATCAGAACCAGAAGCTTCTTTAAATTCATCGAGTTTAGGAGTTAAAGCCATCTTTGTTGCCAGGATTTTTGCAAAGTAATCTGTACCACAATTGAGCAGACATTATGACTCATTATATAGGCAACAATACACTAAACAGTGCATACCTAACACTCACAAGCTATACCATACCTACCAAAAAAAATTTTTAGTTCCATTCATTCCATTTTCTGTTAATATATTAGCTTTCTTCTTTGCTTTTGATTGATAGATGCACTAACTTAGATGAATTTCTTCTTTGCTTTTAGTTGATGCACCGCTGCCCGACGCTATGGCTGAAGACAAACCAAGAACCCGGGGAACTGACAAGAAAAAGCAAAACTAAGTGATCACCCAGTTATGTAAATATTTAAAACCATGCTGCCATTGTTAGAAGCACATATGTTTTGCAACATATTTGTGGTCATCCTACAAAAATATGTAGCAAAACATTGCTAATATTTTGTTTAACATACTCTGGCCACTTGACCTTGCATGCATCAATGCAGACCTGTCATGTACTGATCTTTTGTATAGCAGTTCAACTGCAAAACCTCACTAACTATGTAATCATGTAATATACCCATGCAAGGGTCAATGCAAATGGCAGTTATTTATTTTCTAGCACACCTGCAACACTTGCAGCTGGTTTGTGCCATTAAAACGCCACAACTTACTTCCAGTTTTCCTACTTTCACCAAACTCACCGCGGCAACGCGCGGGTGCTCCACCTCGTCAACTTCTAAGTAACTAGTCAAAATATTTGACACACTATTCACGATTTTACCTGCACAACTTCTCTTAGAGCATAAATAATTTTAGATATCTCCAAATGTGATTTTGGATTGGTGATATGAACTTAACTTTGAATATATTTTCGTGAAAATTAACATTATGTTTAGTAAGTAGGGATTTTTTTAAATGTACCTCGAAGGTTTGAGCGAATAAAAAAGTCAAGTACTGGTTTATTAAATAGAAAATTACATATATTTATAGTAATTTTTAGGTATAATTAATGTGCACTAATTACATTTTTATAATGTTTATGAAAAGTATCAATTTAATTATGACATTTTAACATGTACTTGAGGGCAAGAGATTAAAATGAAGTAATCGTGGAGAGTGAGTTGAAAGTAGGGGTGAGCATCGGGCCGGAACTGACCCGTCCCAACCCGAAACCGAAATCCTGGATGTGGAAAACTAGAAGAGGGGGGGG
>LBNU01021902.1:6761-33408 GCA_014162995.1 Artemisia annua
TGTAGAAGATCTACAGTTAGGTGTTGAAAGCTACCAGAATCATCTCAACTTGACCAAACCACAACTCATGATCGAAGAACTACATGACGCATCTCAACTAATGATTCTCCAAAAACCAAAGTTTGGGGTTACATACCTCAACTCAAAGAATCAGCTACGGTTCATGCGGTTCGACGAGCTTCATAAGTTCTGTGATGCTACCTTGCAAAGAGTTCGTGATGGTCTAGTGGGGAGATTGACGGACGATATGAACAAAGTAAAAGAAGGAAAGAATACCCATTGGAATTCTAGCACAAGAAGAATGGTAAAGAACTTCATCCATGCCATTGAAGAAAGGCTCAACCGGAGGGAACAGATCAGGAGGCTGGAAAGTTATATCGGGGTACGTCCATCGTTTCCGATCCTGATATTTCAATGGCCAAATGCAAAGTTCACCGACTTTAATGCCTTGACCTCATCTCAGACTTAAGCTTTTGGTATTACCTTTCATTATTTCCAATTCATTCTTGATTATTGTGAATTATTAAGGCTTGTGTACACATAACAGTGCACAACCCATACCTTGTAAAGAAAGGACCCTGTGGTACGCTTCAGTGCTACAATCCTAAGATAAGGAGCGAAGGCTTCTTACTTTTGAGTAGAATTTATTACACTTTTCAGATTTTCACAATTCTACTCAAAAGACAAGTATTTCACCTCAATGAGTATCCACAAGTTGAGGGGGAGTACTTGTACCAAAACATCGTTCTTAAAATCTCAAATCTTTGATGATAACTCCCCATAAGACTCAAAAAGCATATTTTAATCAAAATCGATTGCAAAAAACAACATTAGATATGCTATTTTTGAGGGGGAGAAGAAGAAAATGATTAAAATATGATGTGGCAAAGTTGTATCTCACTCGAGCTCGACTCAGAATTGACCCAAGAATTGACAAAACAAAAACCGTTAATATTCGAAAGGATTTATCCGTGTAGATTGTACCGTTTCGAGAAACTCTTTCTAGACGTTACTTTGACGGGTCTAACTTCCTTTATGGAATGTTTACAACTTCAAGGTCGTTATTAGGGCTAGTTGTCACCTAAAAACTGACAATGCATCCCTTTAACTAAGCAACGTAACCGTGTCCCTCGGGTACATGTCTATTAAGAGTGGATCAATTCTAAAGTGCAAACTTCTCCCGCATGTGTTATTTTCCGAAAAATATTCATAAGCACATGTGGAGGGGGAGTATTTCATAAGAAAATAAAACCCTCAAAGTGTTATAAAATGTTTTTATTCACAAACACGTTGAGAGTTTTTCAAATGAATGGTTTCAAAAGGCATCACTAGGATAGTCATGGAGGTATAAGGTGACTAAGGTTAGGAATAACCGTCCTATGATCCGCCTAAACCGGAGGGATCCACCCAAGGACAATACCAATAGTTAGTATTTAGAAGTCCTTAGGCACGATTCGAAAAAGGAGTAATGAATGGAACGGAGAAAGAAGGGGTTGAAGAATTAAAAAGAAACGTTATGAAAAGGGTGAAAAGAAATGAGCCCTCCAAATTATTCAACCTTAGGGCAGACACCGGGTTCAATTCATATGCTNTTATAAATACTTTAAATGATCTTAAGGATTTGGTTAACAAACCTGCTCCGGAAGAACCTCGTCCGAAGTCTTACAAAGAAATACTAGCTGAAGAAGCAGAAGAAGCAGCTAGAGTAAGATCTCGAATGCGTAATACTTTCATCTACGATGACGACGATGATGATGAGGATTCAATTCAAATGAAGGAGTATTATGAAGGTTTGTCAATTGAAAACCCATCAATCCAAAAATCGCCGGGAGAAAAGACTATGACGGAATTACTAGCAGAAGAACAAATGAAATTTGTAAAAACCATGTATGCTAGTACTTCTCAACTCCCTCAGTCTGTTGTTATCACACTCGAAGTTCACACTCACTCTCCGAACATAGGGGATGAGCATCTTAGCACTGTTACTGAAAAGGAATCAGACGAATTCATAAAGTCTAGTGTTGAGAACCTTGTCCCAATCCTAGGAGAGTCACAGGGAACTTTTGATCAAATGTGTGATTTACCTTCCCCTCTTGAGTGTCCAAAAGATCAATTTGAGACTTTCTCTGATTTTAGTGATGATTGTACATCATATGGAGACATCGAGTATGTGGAGTCATCATTTCCTCATTCGGATGTTGATCCTTTTCTTGAGGAGTTCGCCGATGAACTCACTCACATCAATCCACTTCCAACGGGAAGTGACGATGATCTCTTTGACTTTGAAACCGATCTAGGAGAAATTGAAAATCTCTTATATCATGATCTGTCACTCAATTCTTATCCCAACAGTCCAATGGAGAATGTTAATCATCTTGTTTCCGAAACTTTCAAAACAACTTTCACTAATCCTCTGTTTGAATTCGAATCTGAATTCACTTTGATTTCTGATAATCCAATCTTTGATGTTCAGAACGAGGATGGTGATGAGTCTACAACGGAACAAGAGTTCACAAATAATACAGGTGTAAAACAAGGGGTTATCCTAATGCCTCTTATCATGTAGTAAATCTAACTACACGAATGTAGTCTCACTTGTGGACTTGGGATGGTCACTAACGCAAGTTCTAGAATCTAAATACTACCGGTACACACACAAGTATAAATGCTTTTCCTAACAATTCTAGGGGCGAACCTCACATATTTGGGGGAATTTTTTTGAGTGGTACGGTTTTTGTGCTAGTCATATGACTCCTATCCATGAGACGCTTATTAGGCCTAAAGTTTCACTCCTATATGTTGTAAAAAAAAATTTTAATTTGGTGCTAAAATTCCCCTAACAAATATTTCTCTCAGTTTTATTACACATCTACTATTAAACAAACAAAAATCAAGTGCAATTGTAATTTCTAAGGTGTCTTCATTTACCCCCTTACACTTAAGCTGAACATTGTCCCCAATGTTCAATAAAAAGATGTAAAAGTAAAGAAAATGAAAGAATGAAACAAATACTCGCCTGGTTCGTTTGGTGTGGATGGTGTGGTAACATGGCTAAATCCTCCTCCAAGATGATGTAGAAGCTTCAAGATTAAAGCAGCGCCAAAAGCTTGATTCCATGTACGTCTCCTTGTCCAAAATAACCTATTAAACCTGAGAAAGCAATCAAGGCAAACCTCGCGTAAAATCAAGGGTAAAATCTATATAAGGATATAATGCTTGTGGAATGAATGTTTGCAGATTCCTGGAGTTAAAGATTTAGTAAATTTTAACAATCCCGGCAGAAAAACAAAACTTGCATAATTATCAGAAAATATTGCCTGACGCCGTCAGGTTGTAAGACCTGACGCCATTAGAACTGATCTGACAGAATTCTTATGTTTAGTTTCCGGAAAATTTCTGGAAAAACCAATACCTTAATTCCTGGAATCCTGCAAAACTTCATTATGATTTGATACAAGCATTTGACTCAAACAAATACTAATATGTATGTTTATTTTATATCGTTATGATTCATGTTCAATTCGTTCTTTAAAACAAATATAGATTTCCCTTACACTTATCTTTTGCAAAATACCATTATATGTAGAGGAAGTTAAAAACAAAATAAAACATTTTCACAATTTAATTTGAAACATGAATGATATGTGCCTTTTTGCACATATCTTTTCGTTCAATTTTCGAGTCAAAACGATCAAAAACACTTCAAAATGGTCAAATAACATCACAAATATACTTGGAGTGTGTTTTTGCGTGTTTCAGGTACAAAGGATTGAAAACAGACGAAAAACGGAGCAAATATGTAAAAATGACAAAATCAATCCCTTAACTTTCAGAAAATGTCACAAATCGTCCCTGGAGAGTTTTTATGAAGAAAAAGTCAACAAAAGTTTACCAAGTATCATAAGATGACATTTTGAGTCCTTGAATTGCAATTTTCAAATATTGGTGATTATGGTCCCTCGAGTTTCAAAGTTGGCAATTTTGGCCCCCGAATGTTTCAATTTGGAAAATAAACTTCAAAGGCCCTTGTGGAATTACAAATTGGCAATATTTGCCCTTGGGATAAGCTTGGAAACTTGGCAAAACCAAACCTTGAAAAAATCAGATTTTACATATTTGGTCCTTGGGCTCATTTCAATAAACATCATATGGACCCTTTATGTTAAAGCCAAAAATAATCCCAACCCACTAACTGCTAACCTATCCTGGCCCAATCTTATCTCAGCCCACCCAATAAACAAAACCCAACACCCCGTTATTTATAAACCCAAAGTCAAATACGGGTCAAACAACCTTTCTTCCTTCTTCCCCCCTTTACCCAGAGTATAACCACCATCACCCCACCATCACCTTTAACCTGCAACACTCCATCACCACCATCAAAAGCTCCAACAACACAATCTCCAATCCCACTACCCTCCTCACAATCCCTACCTACCCCCAATTTCCATGATGGCAATCCAAAAGCCTCACAACTGTTTTCCCGCCAAAATTGGTTCAAGGGCTATGATCATGTCAACTTTAATTGGACTGCTGGGATTTGTTCAGGGAAGCACAAGGACCAATTCTATGCCATTTTCTCTCAGAAAAGAAACATAAGGAAGCAAAGGAGCCCTAACTTAGTTTTAGTATAAATATAGGACTTTGTAAGCCTTCAAAGGCATCCTTTTCTTAAGTCTTTTATTTTCAGTAACCTTAGTATTAGTTTTGTAATCTTTTTATTCAAAGTAATTTAAGTTTCAGTTTCAATTCAAGCTTATTGCTCAATTTCATTAAAAATGTAAGTTTTGGCAAAGTTTGGTGTTTATGCTCAATTACAGTTTCCAAATGTTTCAGAAGCTCTTATAAGTTTCCTCATTGCTATTTCAAGTGTGAAAACAGAAAGAAAAAAAATAAAAAAAAGGGAGAAAATCACACAAAAATAAAAAGTAAATAAAAATCATTGAAGATGAAGATGATAAGCATGAAGCCTGGTGAATTTTGATTGTATATGGGTTTAGTACTCCATGGGGAGTGTTAGGATATGGTTTTGGTTCTAGTTCGTCTATCCTTATAAGCTTTGGCAGAAACTTGTAAGCTTTTTCCCATTTTTTTAGCAAAATCTGTGATTAGTAGTTATAGTTGTTAATTGTTGTTTATTTCTGTTTGATTATGCTCATACTTGATTAGTATAAGTTTAATTTTCAGTTTCATTGATTGAATAATTCATTTGCTTTATAAAGTCGTTAAATCTGTTCTATAGGGGTGTTTGGTACTTTTTGTTTAAATGTTTTTCTGTGTATTTCATTGGGTAAAAACTGCTTAGACTTCACACTCAAGGTTAATATAGAACACTCAAAGCTTCAAATTGGTAGTTTTAAGTAAAAAAGTCAAAATTAGTGTTCTATCCCCTTAGTGCCTAACTGTTAAAAAATTAAAGTAGCATAATCCTTTATTAAGTGTAAACTTTGTTAATCTTGCTAGATTTAGGTTCATTTCAACCTATAACTTCATTTTAGTCATAAGGATCCAACTGAAGTTCACCAAAGTCAACCTTAGGTGTTCATGATTAAAAGTCAAAATTGTGAGCTGTTGAAAATGGGACAGTTTTCTAGAAAACTTGTAGGCTTCATCTTTGATTAGAAATCAATAAGGATTGTTGTTTTGTGATCTCTTGTGGCTTGTCTTTCAGAATCAAAAATAAAATTGCCATTTGGACATCATTTGCTCACTTAGATTTGGCCTCAAAGTCACCCATTTGACCCAAAATCTGCCCTGCTACCAACAGACCCATGTTTTGCCCCATTTTCCTTGGGCCATAGATTGGTCATTCCTTGATCATTGGACATGATATTTGCTGTTTTAGAAAGCCCCCTAGGTCTTCTTCTTAGAATTGCTTTTAGTTTTTCCCATATTGCTTATTTAGTGCTTAATTTGAGGTCCTATTTTGGCCCTTTTTCCGTCTGCTGCTGCTGCACATGCTTGTTCATCAGTATGTGCTGAGCTTGTTGATTCTTGTTTGCTGTTCTTAATTTGTTGCTGTTGTTGTTGTAACTTGTTGTTTTGAATCTTGTAATTGTTTTGTTTGTATCAGCTTTTATGAGTCTTGAGCTTATTTGAGCTGATTAGAGGCTTGATTGGCTCATTGTCCTTAATTTCTTTAATCTGCTTGTGCTTGTTCTTATGCTTGATGATCTTGATTTTTGTTGTTGTTTGTATACTAGTTGTTGTTCTTTGTTGCTGTTGTTGTCGTAACTTTAGTTAGACTCATTTGGGCATTTGTGTTTTTATTTTTAGCTTATTTATAGTGAGAAATTTCAAAAGCAGAGAATTTGAAAGCGAAACAAAGCATTTGATTTTAATCTGCTTGGATTTCTATTTTTGAATGAACTTTGTTGAGTTTGTTTGTCCAAATCTGTTTTCCAAAAGGGTGTTTGTGTTTGTGTTTGAGTGTTTTGAGAAAGAAGTAAAAAGAAAAATAAAAAATGCAAAAAGTGCAAGAGGTAGGATTCGAACCCTGGACCTCCTGCACCTTAAGCCTCACACACCACACGCCAACACCAACTCGCCCTAGGGACTTCTCAAGTTATCTTTTGCAATTTCTATTCTTATAGTAGTAGTTCTATTTTGCTTATCAGCTTATGTAAGCTTATTAGTCTGCTTATTTGTACTATGTTCCCTATATTTTATATTTTTTTAGGTCCTAATTAACTTATAGTATTTTCTAAAAAAGTTTCAGAATTTTCAAAATAGTTTTAGTATTTATTAATAATTAATTAGTGTTAATTAGATTTAAATTCATAATAAATAGAATTTTTGTAAAAAAAAATAATTTTCTTTTTTTCTAAAATTTTCTTTCGTCATTTAGTGCGTAAGAAAATTATTTTTAGACCCGTATGATTAGTGTAACTTTAATTTCACGTTTTAATTAGCGCACTCGCGTTTATTTTAAATAACTTTTTGCGTTTTTAAAATTAGTGTACGTTTTAGGATTTCCCGATACCTAATCATGTTTCCCGTAGTCTTTTAGGTAGTTTTTAGGATTTTCCTAGTATTCCATTGTTCATTTTTCCATTTAGGTTGTTTTATTTTCATTTACGTTAATTAATTCCCCATTCTCGTGAATTTAACGTATCACAAAACCAATCAATCTTTCACATACAAGATTTTAATCGCGATCTTTTCTCGAAGCTTTCCATTCACACCTCGTTGGGGTACGACCCAGGAAATCACTTTCCCGGTCTTAAAAATATCACATTGCACGAGTTTACGAGGTAATCCTTTTCACGAAGGGTTTACTTGTATTTCTCCACGTCTTGTTGTCCTCACGATAACGTTGACCTCACTTTGTTGGTATTTTTAATATATCGTTTTGACACAAAAACACAACGAAACAAATGGCGCCGCTGCCGGGGAGGCTGTGTGCCGAAAGTCTCGTAAAAGGTTTTAACGATTAGTCTTGTAGAACCTTCGCAAGAAGTTATTGCTTTCAAAAACATATAAAAAAACCAAAAATATTTTTATTTTGTTTCTAGTATATGTATTATATCTATAAAAGATTAAAAACACAAAAAGATTTTCCCATTTTCTTTGTTTAATAAATACAACAATAAAATCTTACTGCCGAAAATCAAGGCAGGACACTTCCCAACTGGGGGTGTGAACATTAATAAGTTCCCAACCCAAAGATCAAAACTTGCCTTTCTATCACTTGCGTTTTGGAAGACTTTTAATCGATAAGCAAACTTTAAGAGGAATCGAAACGGTATAGGGCGATCCGACGAACTTCGCCCTAGTGAGAGATCCATTCTTCTCTCCCGCTCCTTTGTGCGTTTATCTTTAACGGTTAACCTTGCGTTTGTGATTATTGGTTTAAGTTCCCTTGTCTTTTTGTTGGTCTCGTTTTTATTGATGTGTTTTTCCAAAAACCCAAAAATATTCTTCTTTACCCTCCATCCGTTTGATTCTACCTTCTTATACTTCTCTCATGTATAATTCTTATGGCGTCTCTCGGCTACACATGTTTTCATTGCAAAAACCCGATCGAGAACGGCTATCGTTGTTTCCAGTGTACTTGTGAGAAGTGTGGAAATTATTGTCGAGACGAAAATTGTTATTGGTGCGAATTATCCACTAAAAAGTCTCTCAATGATTCTCCAAATTCTTCCAACCTCCCTTCACAGCCCGAGATACGTGCTATTAATGACAAACTATCAAGAATTGATCCTAACCTTTCACAATTTACGGTTAAAAGTTTGTCAAGCAAACGTACTGAGCTTAAAGCGGTGACTAAAAAGAACGACTTGCCTAATCTTCACGTTTATCAAGAACAAGAACCAGGGACCATAACAGAAATGGTGGAAATTGCTAGCTCTAAGAGCACACCACTTGTCCCACCTCCGGATTTTTCAAAATGTTCTTCGAGACTTGATAATGATTCGGACAATTTTGTTGATTCTTTGAATGGTCCGATTCCTTCTTTAAGGCAATCGTTTATTCCTTGCGTCGGTTGTGGCGAGCCACTTTTCGGGTTACCATGTCGTTGGTGTACGTGTGAACGATGTGGTAATGATATTCAAAACGGAAGTTGTTTGTTTTGTGGTTCGAGGAATTCATTCGCTTACGATTCTAATCCGAGCTTTTGCAATAATACATAAAACGATTTCATTTCATATGAGCATAATCCGTGTTATCAAAATTTCAATGTTGCATCGTCTCAAAATGCACCAACTTCACAACAGTACGGTTGTGAGTATTGTGGGGGTCCGCATCTTAGCACCGATTGTCAAACTAGGAATCTTTTTCCTTGTGACAACAATTATCACGACCAACCTCCACAATACCAAATGTTTGAAACACAACCTCAACCATTTCCTCAAGAACTTTTGCAAAATGTTATAAATTCCTTAAATGATCTTAAGGATTTGGTTAACAAACCTACTCCGGAAGAACCTCGTCCGAAGTCTTACAAAGAAATACTAGCTGAAGAAGCAGAAGAAGCAGCTAGAGTAAGATCTCGAATGCGTAATACTTTCATCTACGATGACGACGATGATGATGAGGATTCAATTCAAATGAAGGAGTATTATGAAGGTTTGTCAATTGAAAACCCATCAATCCAAAAATCGCCGGGAGAAAAGACTATGACGGAATTACTAGCAGAAGAACAAATGAAATTTGTAAAAACCATGTATGCTAGTACTTCTCAACTCCCTCAGTCTGTTGTTATCACACCCGAAGTTCACACTCACTCTCCGAACATGGGGGATGAGCATCTTAGCACTGTTCCTGAAAAGGAATCGGACGAATTCATAAAGTCTAGTGTTGAGAACCTTGTCCCAATCCCAGGAGAGTCACAGGGAACTTTTGATCAAATGTGTGATTTACCTTCCCCTCTTGAGTGTCCAAAAGATCAATTTGAGACTTTCTCCGATCTTAGCGATGATTGTACATCTTATGGAGACATCGAGTATGTGGAGGCATCACTTCCTCATTCGGATGTTGATCCTTTTCTTGAGGAGTTCGCCGATGAACTCACTCACATCAATCCACTTCCAACGGGAAGTGACGATGATCTCTTTGACTTTGAAACCGATCTAGGAGAAATTGAAAATCTCTTATATCATGATCTGTCACTCAATTCTTATCCCAACAGTCCAATGGAGAATGTTAATCATCTTGTTTCCGAAACTTTCAAAACAACTTTCACTAATCCTCTGTTTGAATTCGAATCTGAATTCACTTTGATTTCTGATAATCCAATCTTTGATGTTCAGAACGAGGATGGTGATGAGTCTACAACGGAACAAGAGTTCACTGATTTACATCATGTGATTGATTCTCTTCACGAGGAGTTCTCCGGTGAACTCACTCATATCATGACTCCTCCGGAGTATGATTACTTGGATAACAAGAAAAACCATAGTGTGGGGGAAAAGTTCTCAATCATGAGAATTGGTATTTTGATGACAAATTTTCCCACCCTCCCACCCAAAATGTTGTCCAATCCAAAGAGCTTAACCTATGAAATCCAAAATCAGGAAACTGAACCTGATCTTGAGGGAGAAGATCTTGTCATGATCATTATCATGACTTTCTTTCTTTTCTTCACCTACCTGGTGACTTCCCCTCTTCTCAACTCATTCGGGAATGAGGATACTATCTTTGACCCCGGTATCGTTTCTACTAGTTTTCACTATTAGAATACCGGTGGTTATCTCATCGGGGTGGAACTTTCAAGTACTTCAATGTTTGTCCAAACATCTTGAATGAAAGTCCGATGGAGATTGTCTCTTCCACATGTTGCTTCCCCAAGAACCAATGAATTCGGGGTCGAGTCAAGCTAGCGACTCGGTAAACAAAAACAGTAGCATTGCCATGGGTTTTCACCCATGTTTCTGTCTTCTTTCTATTTTCTAAAACTAAGTGTGGGGGAATTTCCCTACCGTGCTTTGCTTCTTGTGTGTTGTTTGCTCTTATTTTCAAATTTCCCTTTGATCGTGATGATTGATGCGCCTGTTTTCAATCCAGCCGCCCAATATCCGATCTTGTTACTAAAGTCTATCCAGGGATATCGTTTTTAAAATCCTTTTGTGAAAAAAGATTTCGTTTCCACACTTGGCTAGTAGTATTACCTTTTTCCGTTCAAAGTTTCGGCTAAGTGCCGGTACTTTGAATATTGAGGGCAATATTCAATTCTAAGTGTGGGGGGGAAATTCTAGTCGAATTTGATCACATTTGTACCTCCTAGTCCCCTGGTAACCCCGTTTTGACCAAATTTTTTTTTATTTTGAAAGTGCTTTGCACTAACAAAATAAATGGTAATCAGTCCACCATGTCTAGCACACATAAGGACTGGCTAATCCTGGAGCAAACGGCTCTAGGTAAAGATATATCAAATCCGTTTATGGCTGACAATTTGCCAAAAATTGTATGGTATTCAACTCACCGTATCTTTTATAGTGAAGAGTTGACTAGCCCACAAGGCTATGGCTTGTGGTAAAGGCAGTAGAAAACCATAACTGGTAATCAACTCACCAAGATGATATCAAAGAGTTGGCTAGTCAAGAAGCAAACGGCTTTTGGTAAAGACAAATCAAATCCGTTGACAGCTGATGGTTTGCTCAAAATCATTTGGTTATCAATGTACCTTAGTTCACACTAAAACATTGGCTACTCCAGAAGTAATGGCTATCTGGTAAAGAGACATCAAATCCATTAAATTTTCAAAACGGGTTGTTCTTAAATTTTGAATTGCTAGGGAATAGCAATTGCTTAGTGTGGGGGATTTGATATGTGCCTTTTTGCACATATCTTTTCGTCCAATTTTCGAGTCAAAACGATCAAAAATACTTCAAAATGGTCAAATAACATCACAAATATACTTGGAGTGTGTTTTTGCGTGTTTCAGGTACAAAGGATTGAAAACAGACGAAAAATGGAGTAAATATGCAAAAATGACAAAATCAGTCCCTCAACTTTCATAAAATGTTACAAATGGTCCCTGGAGAGTTTTTATGAAGAAAAAGTCAACAAAAGTCCACCAAGTATCATAAGATGACATTTTGAGTCCTTGAATTGCAATTTTCAAAGATTGGTGATTATGGTCCCTCGAGTTTCAAAGTTGGCAATTTTGGCCCACGGATGTTTCAATTTGGAAAATAAACTTCAAAGGCCCTTGTGGAATTACAAATTGGCAATCTTGGCCCTTGGGATAAGCTTGGAAACTTGGCAAAACCAAACCTTGAAAAAATCAGATTTTACATATTTGGTCCTTGGGCACATTTCACTAAACATCATATGGACCCTTTATGTTAAACCCAAAAATAATCCCAACCCACTAACTGCTAACCTATCCTGGCCCAATCTTATCTCAGCCCACCCAATAAACAAAACCTAACACCCCGTTATTTATAAACCCAAAGTCAAATACGGGTCAAACAACCTTTCTTCCTTCTTCCCCCCTTTACCCAGAGTATAACCACCATCACCCCACCATCACCTCTAACCTGCAACACTCCATCTCCACCATCAAAAGCTCCACCAACAAAATCCCCAATCCCACTACCCTCCTCACAATCCCTACCTACCCCCAATTTCCATGCTGGCAATCCAAAAGCCTCACAACTGTTTTCCCGCCAAAATTGGTTCAATGGCTATGATCATGTTAACTTTAATTGGACTGCTGGGATTTGTTTATGGAAGCACAAGGACAAATTCTATGCCATTTTCTCTCAGAAAAGAAACACAAGGAAGCAAAGGAGCCCTAACTTAGTTTTAGTATAAATATAGGACTTTGTAAGCCTTCAAAAGCATCCTTTTCTTAAGTCTTTTATTTTCAGTAACCTTAGTATTAGTTTTGTAATCTTTTTATTCAAAGTAATTTAAGTTTCAGTTTCAATTCAAGCTTATTGCTCATTTTCTTTAAATATTTAAGTTTTTGGCAAAGTTTGGTGTTTATGCTCAATTACAGTTTCCAAATGTTTCAGAAGCTCTTATAAGTTTCCTCATTGCTATTTCAAGTGTGAAAACAGAAAGAAAAAAAATAAAAAAAAGGGAGAAAATCACACAAAAATCAAAAGTAAATAAAAATCATTGAAGATGAAGATGACAAGCATGAAGCCTGGTGAATTTTGATTGTATATGGGTTTAGTACTCCATGGGGAGTGTTAGGATATGGTTTTGGTTCTAGTTCGTCTATCCTTATAAGCTTTGGCAGAAACTTGTAAGCTTTTCCCATTTTTTTTAGCAAAATCTGTGATTAGTAGTTATAGTTGTTAATTGTTGTTTATTTCTGTTTAATTATGCTCATACTTGATTAGTATAAGTTTAATTTTCAGTTTCATTGATTGAATAATTCATTTGCTTTATAAAGTCGTTAAATCTGTTTCTATAGGGGTGTTTGGTACTTTTTGTTTAAATGTTTTTCTGTGTATTTCATTGGGTAAAAACTGCTTAGACTTCACACTCAAGGTTAATATAGAACAGTCAAAGCTTCAAATTGGTAGTTTTAAGTAAAAAAAAGTCAAAATTAGTGTTCTATCCCCTTAGTGCCTAACTGTTAAAAAATTAAAGTAGCATAATCTTTTATTAAGTGTAAACTTTGTTAATCTTGCTAGATTTAGGTTCATTTCAACCTATAACTTCATTTTTAGTCATAAGAATCCAACTGAAGTTCACCAAAGTCAACCTTAGGTGTTCATGATCAAAAGTCAAAATTGTGAGCTGTTGAAAATGGGACAGTTTTCTAGAAAACTTGTAGGCTTCATCTTTGATTAGAAATCAATAAGGATTGTTGTTTTGTGATCTCTTGTGGCTTGTCTTTCAGAATCAAAAATAAAATTGCCATTTGGACATCATTTGCTCACTTAGATTTGGCCTCAAAGTCACCCATTTGACCCAAAATCTGCCCTGCTACCAACAGACCCATGTTTTGCCCCATTTTCCTTGGGCCATAGATTGGTCATTCCTTGATCATTGGACATGATATTTGCTGTTTTAGAAAGCCCCCTAGGTCTTCTTCTTAGAATTGCTTTTAGTTTTTCCCATATTGCTTATTTAGTGCTTAATTTGAGGTCCTATTTTGGCCCTTTTTCCGTCTGCTGCTGCTGCACATGCTTGTTCATCAGTATGTGCTGAGCTTGTTGATTCTTGTTTGCTGTTCTTAATTTGTTGCTGTTGTTGTTGTAACTTGTTGTTTTGAATCTTGTAATTGTTTTGTTTGTATCAGCTTTTATGAGTCTTGAGCTTATTTGAGCTGATTAGAGGCTTGATTGGCTCATTGTCCTTAATTTCTTTAATATGCTTGTGCTTGTTCTTATGCTTGATGATCTTGATTATTGTTGTTGTTTGTATACTAGTTGTTGTTCTTTGTTGCTGTTGTTGTCGTAACTTTAGTTAGACTCATTTGGGCATTTGTGTTTTTATTTTTAGCTTATTTATAGTGAGAAATTTCAAAAGCAGAGAATTTGAAAGCAAAACAAAGCATTTGATTTTAATCTGCTTGGATTTCTATTTTTGAATGAACTTTGTTGAGTTTGTTTGTCCAAATCTGTTTTCCAAAAGGGTGTTTGTGTTTGTGTTTGTGTTTGAGTGTTTTGAGAAAGAAGTAAAAAGAAAAATAAAAAATGCAAAAAGTGCAAGAGGTAGGATTCGAACCCTGGACCTCCTGCACCTTAAGCCTCACACACCACACGCCAACACCAACTCGCCCTAGGGACTTCTCAAGTTATCTTTTGCAATTTCTATTCTTATAGTAGTAGTTCTATTTTGCTTATCAGCTTATGTAAGCTTATTAGTCTGCTTATTTGTACTATGTTCCCTATATTTTATATTTTTTTAGGTCCTAATTAACTTATAGTATTTTCTAAAAAAGTTTCAGAATTTTCAAAATAGTTTTAGTATTTATTAATAATTAATTAGTGTTAATTAGATTTAAATTCATAATAAATAGAATTTTTGTAAAAAAATTAATTTTCTTTTTTTCTAAAATTTTTCTTTCATCATTTAGTGCATAAGAAAATTATTTTTAGACCCGTAGGATTAGTGTAACTTTAATTTCACGTTTTAATTCGCGCACTCGCGTTTATTTTAAATAACTTTTTGCGTTTTTAAAATTAGTGTACGTTTTAGGATTTTCCGATACCTAATCATGTTTCCCGTAGTCTTTTAGGTAGTTTTTAGGATTTTCCTAGTATTCCATTGTTCATTTTTCCATTTAGGTTGTTTTATTTTCATTTACGTTAATTAATTTCCCATTCTCGTGAATTTAACGTATCACAAAACCAATCAATCTTTCACATACAAGATTTTAATCTCGAAGCTTTCCATTCACACCTCGTTGGGGTACGACCCGGGAAATCACTTTCTCGGTCTTAAAAATATCACATTGCACGAGTTTACGAGGTAATCCTTTTCACGAAGGGTTTACTTGTATTTCTCCACGTCTTGTTGTCCTCACGATAATATTGACCTCACTTTGTTGGTATTTTTGATATATCGTTTTGACACAAAAACACAACGAATCAATGAACCATTAGCAATAAAAATAAGACACATATACGGAAACAAATAAAATCAAACAAACAAAACAAATAAAGCTTGGGTTGCCTCCCAAGAAGCGCTTTTCTTTATTGACGAGTCTTGTAGCTAGACTCAGAGTCACTCTTTATTACGATTTCTTATTCCGCAATAGGAATGTGGTTTTGAAGTTTCTAATCACTCTTTCATCCCACTTGTACTCTGTGCCTAAAGCTAAACACCCCGAACACCTAATTTTAGTCCTTATTTGGTTACCATCACTAACCTCGAACATTGGGATATTGTAAACATCTAAGTCTTCAGTACCCTTGAACTTTTCGAACTTATAGGGCATCATGTACTTAACACATCCGGCCTCATTGGAAAATGTAACAATGCCTTCATCCTTATCATAAATCATATTGGACGTATTGATGAAGGGTTTTCCCAAAACTATCTCACCTAAGTGTGGATCTATAATAGCCTTTACGTCTTCTAAGATCATAAAATCACATTGACATACAAAATCTCCAATAAAGACGTGTAAGCCTCTAGCTATACCTACGAAATTGCATAGTTGATTGGGGTTATACGGGTCTTGTCTAGGTTTCAGCTCATTACTCATGATCCAATTATAGTAGAGCCTAGACATGATATTCATTGGGGCTTTTAAATCGATATAGGTATGCTCCCTAAACATGTGACCAATCATGCATGGAATCTTCACATTAAAATAATCCCCCCTTTTAATCCATGGGTACTTTCGATGCTCTATTTTAAAAGAAACTTATGGTGACTTAATTCCTCCAGAGTTGGTGAGTAGGTTTGAACTATACCTAAATCATCCCTGGACTCCATTGTGTGACTATTCCTAAGGAAGGTGTCGTTTCCACAATGGTTTGTTTCTAGTTTCGTTTCCCTTTTAATTAACTCATTAAGCTCATTAAACGCCTTAATTTCTCTTTCCATTTGGGTGCGTTGCAAAATCCTTTTTTCATTTTTCAAACTTCGACTCTCAATATCCATAATGACACACTTTTTACGAACAAATGCACAAAGAAAAATATAGACTAAAGAAAACCTATAAAAATAAAATAAAATCTCACTAGAAAGGAATCTAATGAGTAGACCTAAACAAAATAAATTCAACCTAAACAATAACTATTCCCCGGCAGCGGCGCCAAAAACTTGATGCAGGGTTTTGCAACCTTGCAAGAGGTTTTACTTCTCAAGGGATCTTGAGAGGCTTGCAATCCCTACCAGGCAGTGTACCTGACCGATGTACTATAGTGTAGTGGCAAGTACCGGGGGATTGATCGTTCTACTTGGGGAATAGTGTTCGCTAGGATTGAAAGCTACTCTAATTAGGTCTAAGGGTGAGGGATGATTTTTTTGTATTTTTATATTTTATGGAAAGCAAGTAAAAATCTTGGTTTTTGAAGGAGTGGGTGGAATTAGTTGCTAGTCAACTAACTCAAATAACTACAAATGCAAACAAAATAAAATAACAAGAAAATAAAAGTGGTTGTGAAACTTCTTATAAGGAGAAAAGCGTGTTTACTTAGATTTCATTACTCCCTAGCTATCTTTTACCGGTTGATTAGTTTGCTACAATTGTATGGATGAGGGGTTGTTTTCCTTAATACCATTCGTAGGGCCATGCACGATCTTCCCTAACTCTATAAGCGCATACTTCATCCTATGGTGACACGTTTAGTATCCAAACCATGAAATCACTAATAATTACTTATGCATTAAATACGACCAAATTAATCGTAGTACACATCCGATTCATGTTTCTTAGAACGTTCAATCATGTTACCAATTGGTCGTTAGCCAGTTTTTCCAAGCCAAACATCGATATCACCCACCCACAACAATTAATAACCAACCATCAACCGATAATCAATAGCTAGGTTTCATTATATCTAAGCAAACACAAGAAAAACCTAGCCTAGCATGTTAATGTAAAGACAAGCATAAGATAAAATCAAACAACACATAGACATATTGAATGATTAATGGAAGACTTATCTTTAATTAAACATGGATGAAACAAGGGTGAAAAATCCTTGAAAAACACAGTAAATTCAACCTAGGGTTTATCCTAAAGTTCTCCCAGAAGTTGCACACTTTAATGAAAGAAAATCATAAAATATATATAGATTTTACACTCTGACGGCGTCAGCTTATAGCCTCTGATGCCGTCAACCCGCCGCGTTTAGTGTTTTCGGATCACCTAGATCAACTTCTGATGCCGTCACCTTGTATATCCTTTTTGTTCCCTAAATGTAAATATTATTAAGGAAATGCCAAACACGGCAGAGTACAAACAGTTACAAACCAACCCTTAGCACTAGCACCCATTAGTTAGCCTAAGAATAATGCAAGACAACAGGCTATGGACAAATCCCAAGCTCTGATAACAATTGACTACATAAAACAAGAGCTGAAACTTATACCCAAATAACCCAAGCCAGAGTACTTCTGAATCCATGAAGTGTACAACATATAATCCACAAAGGGACCAACCTGCCACCCCAATCCATCATAATACCCTGGTCAAGTTAACTAGATACAAGACAACAAATAATAGTAAAAAAATAACTAGCACCAGATAATACATAATAGCATCATAATCTTCAAAGCAATCATCCAAATATCCCCTGAACATAGCAACATCAATCTCCGTAGAAGCAATCCTCAAATATCAGCTAATCAACCAGCTAATCAACAGGAACAATCAACCAGCACCACAACATCAAAATGGAAATGCCTCCATAAAAACCTTTACCACCAATTAAAACCCAACATGGGCAAAACCTTGAGAAAGGACAAAAAGAGCGCATCTTCCATAAAAACCAATAACAGCAACCATCCAATGACAGCAACCATGACTTACCATAAATCATAAGCATAAAATTCCCATAATCCAATACAAGCCAGAAAACTAAACACATCTATCACAGAAACCAACCCAACAACCAGCAAACTAATGCAGGTGCCAACATAATCATCCCCTATCTAAATCCTGCACCATTTTTCTATAGTAATCCTCCTTGCATACCTTAAATTGCCATATTTCAGCAGCCTTAGCAACATCACTTGTATATTTCATTGATAATCCCATCAGCTTTAATCTCACTGTTTCAAACACTAACTTGAAAAGGCATTCCACAGACCTTTCATCATATTGAGTCCTTCTTACATTTCTTTCCTGCCAAGTAAAGTAAACAGCAGCACCAAGAACAAGTCTTTGGATAACACTCCAAACCTTGTTATTAGCAGTTTTATTAACTGATCGCGGTGGAAAGTCAACTTTAACCAAGAATTGTCAAAGTAGTCAAACCACGCGTATTCTCCGAGAGTATAGTTTTTCCCCGGGTCGTTAAGTCCCGACGAGGTGTGAAATGGTAAATCGGTTCAAGTTCGTGATCGAGTGAAGTGAATAGTGATAAAATAAAAAGTATAGGACAAGAAAAAGTAATTCTACACTAAAAAGCATATAATAAGGCAACTAAAACGATAACGACAAATATATAAACGAGGTAATAACTAAATTAACTAATAAAAGAAAAACAACAAGTGAAACAATAATAAAGTGATCTAAAAAGATAATAATAAAGGAAATACTTGTCAAGTGAGGTGAAAATATCATTAAGTGTGAATTATCGTTTTAAGTAATTAATTAATTGATATTCGTCTAAAAAAAACTATCTTATCACAACGTTGGTTTATTTTGAAAATAAACTTTTATCTTGGCAAAACTAATAGATTTAATTAACTACCCCAACGGCTTTTGCCCGTTGAAAGAACCAACTTCTATCCAAGTAACTAAAAGATTATCAATCAATAATTTCTAAGTTTTCACACCTAAATCTCAATTCATAACTCACTTAACAAGCATATAAAAATCTACTCCATAATGCAAAGTAAAACTAAACTAATCATATAACTAACAAACATGACGATAAAAATTAACATACTAAAAAAAAAGATAAAGGAGTAGAGATAACCAATGAGATGAAAAATATAAAGACGGCGAGATGAGACCCATTCCATAAGCTTCAACCCAACATAACATCCATAAGCTCCATCGATTGTACCCCACTGACCACCTCTAGTTAAATGTAGATCTCAAGTTCTCAACTATTTACTGATTTTGAAATAAAAATTTAAATACTTAACAAAGTTGACATCTAAGAAATTTTAATGACTAAAATACTTGATAACAGGGACCTAATTTCGTGTATGAAGATAATGAGCTTAAATAAAAATAGTGGACCTGCTAACTAAGATTCAACAAATGCATTAGATGAAAAGTTGCTTCGTATAAAAACGGAACTAAACAAAGTAGCAATGGAACAAAAAGGTAGCTAATTTAATATTCAACTAAAGAGAGATTCATTACTAAACTCATAAATTAACTACAAAATTAGCAAACAAAGTAACTAGAACATTGACTAAAAATAGTTTCATACGTATTAAAAAAAAAGATCAAATACAACTAAAGATTGAAGTGACAACAAAGATTTTTACAATAATAAAATTTTAATAGGATCATTTGTTGGTGTTAGGTGTGACTGCATACCGACTACCCCATGGTTAGTTTTTTTTCTTCGCCTCTCTCTCTTTTCTTCTGCGTTTTCTTTTTCTTATATATCCCTAAAACAACTTTCTCCCAAAGATAAATATACATGGCCAATAAATGTATAACGTGTTCTTTTTCCATTGGCATGTCTCACCATTTACTTGACCAGTCAAAGTTAAAAAAATATATATGTATATCTAGCATATGAAATTGTTGGGCTGGGACTTGGACGTGAAGAACCTTTGCAGGTATAACTTGGATAATCATTGGGCTCGGCTTGGACTCTTCTTCGGGCTTCAATAATCTTCGATAAATGCTTAAACGTTGCCAAGTCGATCTGAAAATTGTCCGTTTTTTGCTCCGTTTTGACTTTATTCTTGTCCTTTTTCATGATATTCGTACCTGCACATGCATAAACACAAAAACACAATATATTTGGCATATTTGCTATGTTTTCAATTGTTTTTGCAGTTTAAATGGGACAAAAATGATGAGTATTTACACACTCATCATGAATTCAGATTCGAACTCAAACAGAGGATTAGTGAAAGTTGTATTGAATGTTTCGGAAACAAGGTGATTAACATTCTCTTGTAGGCTGACAAGCTCAGAAGGTAATTCCACATAATTGATGTCTCCATAAGATAAAGAATTTTCATCACTATGTGAATCATTGAGCTCGAGGTTGGAATGAGAATTGAGTGATGGATCATGATATAAGAGACTTTCGATTTCTCCCATATCAGCTTCGACATCAAAGAGACCATCATCACTTCCCGATGGAAGTGGATTGATGTGAGTGAGTTCATCGGCGAACTCCTCAAGAAGAGGATTAGCATCAGAATGTGGAAGTGATGCCTCAACATATTCAATGTCTCCATAAGATGTAAAATCATCGTTAGAATCGTAGAAAGTCTCAAATTGATCTTTTGAACACTCAAGAGGGGAAGGGAAATCACACATATGCTCAAGAATTCCCTGTGACTCACTTGGGATTGGGACAAGGTTCTCAACACTAGACTTTATGAATTCGTCTGATTCCTTTTCAGGAACAGTGTCAAGATGCTCGTCCCCCATGTTTATAGAGTAAGTGGGAACCTCGGGTGTGATAACAGTAGACTGAGGGAGTTGAGAAGGACTAGCAGTCATGGATTCTACAAGTTCCATTTGTTCTACTACTAGTAATTCAGTCATATTCTTTTCTCCCTGCGATTTTTGGATTGGTGGGATTTTAACTGATGAATTCGATGAATCTTTTGGGAGAATACCAATGGTATCTTCATCATCACTGTCATCATCATAATCAAATAGAGCAGCATTGCGAAGATTGGCACGTATTTTAGCTGCTCGTTGCTCAGCCAGCAATTCTTCCATGCTTTTTCCAGAATCTCGTTCTTCAGCAAGTAATTCTGCCATAGTTTTCCCACGAGAATTTGGAATGAGTGGAAATTTTGGGGGTGTGGATGTGTCAAAACCGGAAGTTTGAAATTGAAAATCATCATGAGGACCCCCACAATACGCACAAGAAGAACTTGGAGCATGGCGAAGTGAAATATTAGCTAACTCCTCCTTAAGTTCTTTAAATTTCTGAAGAACCTCTAGACAAAGATCTTTTGGGTATTGAGGAGTTGCTTGGATCATTTGGTACTGTAGAGGTTGGTTTTGATATGAGTTGTCATAATTTTTACAAGGAAATGGATTCCTTGTTTGACAATCAGAGCTAAAGTGTGGACCTCCACAGTACTCACAACAATATGATTGTTGTGACTGATTCGGTGAATAATATGGATATTGTTCATTTACAAAACTTTGATTGTTACCAGGAAACTGTTCATAGACAAACGTGTTCCTGGTTTGACACTCAAATCCTTGGTGAGGACCTCCACAGTATTCACACGAATATGTCTGTATTTCATGGTGTGGGGGCTGATGGAATAAATCAGTTGTGTCATGGTAGGAATAGGGATTCTGGTTATAGACAGACCCATTTCCTGACTCTACCATGCTACAACTGGGACAGTTACCACCATTATAAGGACCACCACACCATTGACAATCAAGATGGTAGGGATAAGACATAGAAAGAATCAAAGGGTTTCAGAGGGTAAGGGATAAAGAATCAAAAAGGTGAGAGGATAAAGGTGAATATTTTTGGTATTTTTGAGAAACATGCTTAGTGCACATGCACTAAAAACAAAATCAATTAAAACAAGACCGAGGCAAAACAACAGGGAACTTAAACGAATAATCACAGTATGACTGGCTTCTTTGAAAAATGTACACCAATCACAAGGATACAAAGGCAAGTTTTAATCTTTAGTTTTGGAATTTATTAATGTTCATACACCCAGTTGGGTTGTATTCTGCCTTGATTTGCGGTGGTAATATTTTACGTATTTATTTAACAAAAAAAAAACAAATGTTTTTGGCTTTTTTGGGGTGTGTGTGAAAAAACTTGGAAATTATTTTTGAAATCGATTCGTTAACCGAAATCGTTCCTTTAAGACTACTCGCAGGGTGGCGGGAGAGATAGAATGGGTCTCTCTTCGGTTCGCAATTTAATGTCAGAACCTCCGTATTCCACCTGTATAGGTTGTAATCTTAAAGAAAACGAAGTAATTTAACTTCACGATTTGTTTTGTTGTTTATGATTTTTTGGTGTTGTNTCATGTTGGGAGTATATAACCATGAGTTTATGTTTCTTGATTTACATCGATTGGGACGCCTCTCCATGTAAATGAGGAAGTATGAATGAGTGGGCTTATGTGTTCCCGAAATGGCACGAGTAGGGATAGAGAAGCAGAAAGTGGGAGTCTAAATTAGATAGAATTTATATGAACTAAGATAGGAGGGTAGAATTAGAGCACGACTTTTAGTTGAGACCTATGAGAAACCTACATTTTAAATGTTAAGTATAAGTTGAAGAAATTAAAGAATTGTAATGATATTTAATAATGTTATAATACGCCTTTTGGCGTGGTACAAAATGTAAGTAAAGATAGTAATAGACGCTAATTATTATTAGCACTCTTATGGGTTATGTGATGGCATAAGTTAAAGTTTGACTTATAAAGTCAAAGTATTGAATTTTCTTGTGAGACTTATAGTCTTTGATGAGAAATTTATAGAAAGAAGTAGCGGAAATGAGGTATTATAGTGAGAACGTTAAGAGAATGGTAAAATGGCTACGGTAGAATGTAAAAGTATTAGTCAATGTTGACATATGTAAAGTCAAAATGGTGCAATTTTCTCACCGACATATAGCCCTTGACGAAAAAGCTAGAATAAAGTGAGTAAGTCATTGTATAATAGTAATAGTGTTGATTAAATGATATATTGGTTATAGTATATATGTCTCGGATGACATAAAGAATTAGTAAAAGCTGTGTGGTTATAGAAATTAAGCGAAAAGTAAGACAGACTAAGTTTATTGATTGCGTTATAGTATACCTAGAGATGCAAGGTCATCTAGATCACTGCAACCATTTGATTAAATACTTAAAGATGTTAAGATGGAAATAGGAGTTTTAGAGTAAACTACACCGTTCAACCTTGTGGTTTGCGTTGACCGCAGCCTGTGGTCCTTTGACCAAAAAATTTGCACCGTTCATCCTTAACTCAGAAACGTTATGCACCATTAGTCCCTCCCTCTAACGGGGTGGACTAACGCTCGTTAACTTGTTTGCTTATGAGGGTATAATAGTCATTTCGCACTATAAGGACGAACGGTGCAAGGACGAACGGTGCAAGGATGAACGGTGCAATTTTTCGGTTTTAGCCATTTTTTAACGCTTTCTTCCGTTTTTTTACGTTTTGGCCCGTTTTCGTCCGTTTTCGCCCGTTTTCGAGCGTACTGAAAAAGTGAAAATATGCAAAAACAAACTAAAGGGGGTGAAAATGCAACTTTTACAAACTTAAAATGAAAAGAAAATTAAATTAAAAAGAAAATTATTTTTTTGAATATTTTATTATTAAATATTAATTATTTAATAAAACTATTTAAAAAGTTAATAAAAACTAATTAAAGTTAATACTAAAAATGATTAAGATTACAAATTTAAACTAGAAAATTGCAAAATTAATTTCTAAACCTTTAAAATAACTTAAAAGAAATGTAAAAATTTAAAATAAATATTTTTGTCTTTTTCTGAATTTAATATCAATTAATTGCTAATTATATTAATTAAACTAATTAAACTAATTTAAATTACTAATAATACTAAAAATGACTTAGAAAATTATTAAACTATTTTATTAATTATTTACTTAATTACTAATTAAAAACTATTTAAACTGGTTTAATTTAGAATAATAGAAAATTAACAGTAATAATTATAAAAATATTTTCTAAAAATACTAAATGAATTATAAAACCTAGGAAAAATTTAAAAAAGTACTAGTGATTAAAATTAAACAGTAGAGGATTTTATTTTTGGTTTTTCAATTAAAACTAATTTAACTAATATTAATTATTATAAATACTAAATTAACAGATAAAAATCTAAGAAAATTATTATAAATACAACAAGATGTCAGGAAATTATTAAAAATATAAAAATGAAAATTGCTTTTGGAAAAAGCTTAACAATAAGCCAAATGGCTTAAATAGAAGCTATCACTTTATTAAAAGTGATGATTTTTTGGATTTTCTTTTTGAAAACTGATTATACACTAAAAATGACCAACTTTTGTGAAAATACTTTTTGTGAAACTCAAAATTAAGCAGTTTGGACACTTATGTTTTCTACAGATTGCTTTTTGGCTTATGAATGGATTTTTGAAAATGAAAAAGCTGTAAACAAGATGCACACAAGGACCTAAGGATGAAATAAACTAAAATCTATGAAAATGATCACAAAAGAAGCTTGAACTAACAAGGTGTAATACTGAATAAGCAAATAAGCAAATCTAAGACACCACAGATTCACACAGGTTAAAGGGCTAAGTTGCAGGCCTATATGGGGCCCAGAGGGGTGATTGGAAGCCCAAAGTAAAAGTTGATCCAATAAGCTGAGCTTATTGGCTTTTCAGAAAGCCAAAGATTGACCACTGGGTTCCACTAATGAACTAAATATGAACCTTGGAAAGTTGGTGTTCAACACTGAGTACTCAGTATATGTACTTAGGTCAAGTCACAAAGGGGGTCCCAAAAAGCTAGGGGCAAATAAGCTGAAGCTCAAAATAAGCAAAGATCTGAAAAGGCCTACTGACAAGCTACTCAAAAAGCTAATATGCTAAGGGTGGGGTCCACTGATCAAGTCACAATAAGCTGATGAACTTTGTCACTCACACTGATGACTCAATGTTGAGAGTGAAATGGGACAATGTTAAGAGGCAAAAATAAGCAGCAAAATAAGCAATTAAAAGAAAAACAAGCATACATATAAAAAAGCTACCCAGAAGGGCTTCACAAATCAACAAAAATCAAAAGCTAAGACTAACTAACAAAGATTGTGCAAGCTTATGAAATTGCTTACTTATCCTGTGCACGGAGCAATTTTAGAAAAAGTGCCCAAATAAAGCTATCAATTAAGCAGTTAATAAGCTAAATAAAAATTAAATAAAAATATCCTAGTAAAGATTAGCAACAAAATATTAAAACCCTACAAGCTTACAACCTAAGACTTAGTAATTAGATCACAATTAAATCAACTATTTTATTCAAAAACTTTTGGACTGTGGATTTTGACTTTTTATGAAAAACTATTAGGTTGACTTATGTGAGATTTGATGGGTTCCAGATGCTTGATTATGTTGTGATAAGGTAAAATGAACCTAAATTGAGCAACCCTAGTGTTATTGGAGTAGCCAAGTGTTTCAGTATGTGATACTTTGGTACACTGATAACCAGATGATTTTGAGCAAACCATCAGCTGTCAACGGATTTGATTTGTCTTTACCAAAAGCCGTTTGCTTTTGGACTAGCCAACTCTTTGATAGAATAAAATTATCATCTTGGTGAGTTGATTACCAATTATGGTTTTCCACTGCCTTTACCACAAGCCATAACCTTGTGGGCTAGTCAACTCTTCACTAATTAAAGATATGGTGAGTCGAGCACCATACAATTTTTGGCAAATTGCAAGCCGTCAACGGATTTGAGAAATCTTTACCCGGAGCCGTTTGCTCTGGGATTAGCCAGTCCTTATGTGGGTTAGACATGGTGGACTGATAACCATTTATTACGTTCTAAGTGTGAAAAAATTTTAAAATTTTGGCCAAAATGGGGGAAATAGGGCACTAGAAGGTACAAATTTGATCAAATTCGCCAGAATCCCCCCCCACACTTAGAACTGAATATTGCCCTCAATATTCATGGTACCGGCTGTTATGCCGAAACTTAGAACGTAAAAAGGTAATACTAATAGCATTTTTTTTATTTTTATTTTATTTTATTTTTTTTAGAGACTTATATACATGGCAACAACAGCAGGGGCAACCCCCCCACACTTAGGTATTAGAAAAGAGAAAGAAGTCAGAGACATGGGTGAAACCCCATGTTGTGCTAATGTTTTTGTTTACCGAGTCACTAGCTTGACTCGACCCCGAATTCATTGGTTCTTGGGGAAGCAAGTGGAAGAGACAATCTCCATCGGACTTTCATTCAAGATGTTTGCACAAACATTGAAGCACGTGAAAGTTCCACACCGATGAGATATACCCGGCTAGAAATAGTATAAACTATAAGTGGTGATGCCGGGGTCAAAGATGGTATCTTCACTCCCAAATGAGTGAAGAAGAGAGGAAGTCACCGAATAGGTGAAGAAAAGAAAGAAAGTCATGATAACAATCATGACTAGATCTTCTTCCTCAGGATCAAGTGCAGTTGCACTCATTTGGATTTTATCGGTTAAGCTCTGTGGTTTGGAAAGCATCTCGGGTGGGAGGGTGGGAAAATTTGTCATGACTATGCAAATTGAGAACATCTCCCCCCGATCATGATTTTTCTTGCCATCCAAGTGATCATACTCCGGAGGAGTCATGATATGAGTGAGTTCACCGGAGAACTCCTCGTGAAGAGAATCAATCACATGATGTAAATCTGTGAACTCTTGTTCC
>LBNU01021902.1:33501-46381 GCA_014162995.1 Artemisia annua
CCCCCCCCACACTAGAACTGAATATTGTCCTCAATATTCAAAGTCCCGGCTATTATGCCGAATCCTTGAACGCAAAAAGTTTAGATTGAGGCAAGTGTGGGAACATCATATTTGAAAAGTGAGTTAGATATTTAAAACTTCTTAAATAGAAGCTATCACTTCTTTTAAAAATGATGATGATGATTTTTTTTTTTAATAGATATATAGATACATATATATACAGTATGTGGTGCATCTCCCCCACACTAGGGTGAGACATGGGTGAAAACCCATTAGGACTACTGTTTTTGTTTACCGAGTCGCTAGCTTAACTCGACCCCGAATTCATTTGTTCTTGGGGAAGCAAGTGGAAAAGACAATCTCCATCGGACTTTCATTGAAAATGTTTGGACAAACATTGAATTACGTGAAAGTTCCACACCGATGAGATAAAACATACCCGGCTCAAAAGAATGGTAAATTTGAGATGCCGGGATCAAATATGGTATCCTCACTCCCGAATGAGTGAAGAAGAGAAGAAGTCACCGGATAGGTGAAGAAGGGAAGAAAGATCTTGATAGCAATCAGAATAAGATCTTCATCTTCAAAAGCAAATTTATTATTAACGCTCTTTTCAACAAATACCTCAGGAGGGAGGGTCGAGATTGTTTCTTCAATAAACAAGCTCTTATAATAGAGTAAGCCTCCTCCCGGGTCATTAGAAAGATCATACTCTAGCGGAGATATGATGTGAGCGAGTTCATCGGCGAACTCCTCGAGAAGATAATCACTCTTATGATGTAAATCATCGAGCTCGGGATACGGAGGTGGGACATGTGCGGTACTTTGTGGGCTATAAACATGCACCTCGTCCATTATAGTCTCCGTTTCAGACTCATCACTATCAAAGATTGGATTAACTGAATTTAGAGTAAATTCAGAATCGAATTCAAACAAGGGATTAGTGATAGTCGTATTGAAAATTTCTGAAATCGAGTCAAAAGGTTTTCCGGATACCCTTAGGATTGGAACAAGGTCATCAATATCCTCAAGAGGATTGAATTCAACTTCCTTGTCCCCCATTATCAAGGTATCTGAAGGTTCCTTAATGAGTGGATCGATCTTAGAGTTTTCTTCTTCAAATGGTTCATCCTCATCACTTTCATCCTCATGATAAAATGAGTTAACAGGAGGATCTTGTTTCCTAAGAATCAGATCCTTAAGACGGTTTATTTCAGTTTGAAAGTCCAAATTGAATTGATTTTGAGCAATAATCATTTTAGTAATCAATTCAACTCTAGTTAACTCGCTCTGAGGAAGTGGTTGAGGGGTTGTGTATTGTGAAGGTTGGTCAAGACAAGGTGAGTCATAATTGCTACAAGGAGCATGTTCATAGACAAGCGGGTTCCTAGTTTGGCAATCAGAGCTATAATGAGGACCTCCACAGAATTCACAACAGTAAAACTACTGCGACTGACATGGCAAATCATATGGAAGTTGGTCATAACCAAATTTTTGATTGTAACACGGATCCTGCTCATAGACAAGCATGTTCCCTGTTTGACAATCAAAACCTTGGTGAGGACTACTTACATATGACTCACAAGAGTATGTCTCCACCTCATGGTGTAGGGGCTGGTTGAAGAAGTCAGTTGTTTCATTGTAGGAATCGGGATTTTGGTCATAGACAAACCCGTTTTCCGACTCTACAATGCTACAACCGGGGCAATTTCCACCATTTGGAGGACCACCACACCATTGGCAACCCAAATGGTGTGGATACGACATAGGAAAGAGAATCAAAGGGTTATAGAGGGGAAAGGATAAAGAATAAAAAAGGTGAGAGGGTAAAGATGAATATTTTTGGTATTTTTGAAAACCATTTTATAAAAACAAAGAAGGAAAATATTTTTGGGTTTTTTATATTTAGGAATATGGAAAGAATATTTAAAAAAATGAGACGATAACTTCCAGAGAAGGGTCTTCAATCACTAATCTGCAAACTCGAATCGATAAACGGCTTCACACCTCCCCGGCAGCGGCGCCAAAATGATCGCGGTGGAAAGTCAACTTTAACCAAGAATAGTCAAAGTAGTCAAACCACGCGTATTCTCCGAGAGTATAGTTTTTCCCCGGGTCGTTAAGTCCCGACGAGGTGTGAAATGGTAAATCGGTTCAAGTTCGTGATCGAGTGAAGTGAATAGTGATAAAATAAAGAGTATAGGACAAGAAAAAGTAATTCTACACTAAAAAGCATATAATAAGGCAACTAAAACGATAACGACAAATATATAAACGAGGTAATAACTAAATTAACTAATAAAAGAAAAACAACAAGTGAAACAATAATAAAGTGATCTAAAAAGATAATAATAAAGGAAATACTTGTCAAGTGAGGTGAAAATATCATTAAGTGTGAATTATCGTTTTAAGTAATTATTTAATTGATATTCGTCTAAAAAAAACTATCTTATCACAACGTTGGTTTATTTTGAAAATAAACTTTTATCTTGGCAAAACTAATAGATTTAATTAACTACCCCAACGGCTTTTGCCCGTTGAAACAACCAACTTCTATCCAAGTAACCAAAAGATTATCAATCAATAATTTCTAAGTTTTCACACCTAAATCTCAATTCATAACTCACTTAACAAGCATATAAAAATCTACTCCATAATGCAAAGTAAAACTAAACTAATCATAAAACTAACAAACATGACGATAAAAATTAACATACTAAAAAAAAGATAAAGGAGTAGAGATAACCAATGAGATGAAAAATATAAAGACGGCGAGATGAGACCCATTCCATAAGCTTCAACCCAACATAACATCCATAAGCTCCATCGATTGTACCCCACTGACCACCTCTAGTTAAATGTAGATCTCAAGTTCTCAACTATTTACTGTTTTTGAAATAAAAATTTAAATACTTAACAAAGTTGACATCTAAGAAATTTTAATGACTAAAGTACTTGATAACAGGGACCTAATTTCGTGTATGAAGATAATGAGCTTAAATATAAATAGTGGACCTGCTAACTAAGATTCAACAAATGCATTAGATGAAAAGTTGCTTCGTATAAAAACGGAACTAAACAAAGTAGCAATGGAACAAAAAGGTAGCTAATTTAATATTCAACTAAAGAGAGATTCATTACTAAACTCATAAATTAACTACAAAATTAGCAAACAAAGTAACTAGAACATTGACTAAAAATAGTTTCATACGTATTAAAAAAAAGATCAAATACAACTAAAGATTGAAGTGAAAACAAAGATTTTTACAATAATAAAATTTTGATAGGATCATTTGTTGGTGTTGGGTGTGACTGCATACCGACTACCCCATGGCTAGTTTTTTTTCTTCGCCTCTCTCTCTTTTCTTCTGCGTTTTCTTTTTCTTATATATCCCTAAAACAACTTTCTCCCAAAGATAAATATACATGGCCAATAAATGTATAACGTGTTCTTTTTCCATTGGCATGTCTCACCATTTACTTGACCAGTCAAAGTTAAAAAATATATATGTATATCTAGCATATGAAATTGTTGGGCTGGGACTTGGACGTGAAGAACCTTTGCAGGTATAACTTGGATAATCATTGGGCTCGGCTTGGACTCTTTTTCGGGCTTCAATAATCTTCGATAAATGCTTAAACGTTGCCAAGTCGATCTGAAAATTGTCCGTTTTTTGCTCCGTTTTGACTTTATTCTTGTCCTTTTTCATGATATTCGTACCTGCACATGCATAAACACAAAAACACAATATATTTGGCATATTTGCTATGTTTTCAATTGTTTTTGCAGTTTAAATGGGACAAAAATGATGAGTATTTACACACTCATCATTAACAATACCAGTATAATAGATGGCCTATCATTACTAATGTTTTCAAGACCTGCTAATGGTTTCAACCTTTCCTATAATCTTCTAGAGTAAGGACATGCAAAAAATAAATGATTATGAGTCTCATCATTAGTTTTGCACAGATGACATACCTGATTAGGGATATTAAAGCATTTTGCAATTCTATCTTTAGTTTTCAGTATCCCTTTAATTGCAACCCAAAGAATGAATGCATGTTTGGGTATACATTGATTATACCACAGAACATTAAGATGATCATCACTGATAGCCAACCAAACTTCTTTAATACTAAACCTTACCTCCTTCCACTTCTTATTAAGCCAAATAGTCTTATCCTCACATCCCTCAATAAGATTAGGAACAGGAATACTAATACCAAATCTACCTTCCCAATTATTAGGCCACACCCAAGAATTATCATAATCCATATCAGCAACACAGGCATTAGCATCAAGACCAGCAGTTTCTATGATTCTCTTATTAATGATCTTAATTAGAGGACCATAAGAGCACCACTTATCATACCACATATTAAATCTTTTACCATTACCAATATTAACAGATATAAACCTATCAATCTTACCCCGCAAACTAAGCACCTTTTTCCAACCCTAAGAATAGTTAGGACTAACATCGATACTTGAAACACTCTTACCTTTCAAAATATGAATATTGATCCATTTCACCCAGATAGATTCTTTGTTACTAACAATGTTCCACAGATGCCTAGCCATAAAGGCTTCATTCCATAGATGCATAGATTTCACACCCAAACCCCCTTGACTTTTAGGTTTACAAATTTCTTTCCAAGAGATACTAGCATGCCCCTTTGCAGATTCACCACTAGCCCATAGAAATCCTTTGCAAAGTTTTTCTATCTTATCACAAATGGACATTGGGAGCATGAATAAAGAAGCCCAAGAGACTTGAAGAGAAGTCAAGATAGATGCAATTAACTGCAACCTGCCAGCAAATGACAACTTTCTATTCTTCCAATCTCCTAACCTCTTCGTACATACTTCAATTAACCCACAACAGTCATTACTAGATAATCTCTTAGAACTCATTGGAACTCCTAAATATCTAAAAGGAAGCGAACCTTCCCTAAAAGGCATCACCATCTTAATTTCATCCTTTACAACATCAGTGACATTACCAAAAAATCCATTGCACTTACTAGCACTAGGATATAAACCAGAGCATAGAGTAAATTCATCTAACCCTCTTCTAAGCACAGAAGCAGAAGTAAGATCACCATGGCATAATAGAAACAAATCATCAGCAAAACAGAGATTCACCAATTCTAACTCTTTGCAATGGGCATGATATCTGAATTTGCTCTCACATCTTATTTGTCTTTTAAGCATAGGAGTTAATACTTCCATAACAAGTGTAAACAAGTAGGGGGACACAGGATCACCTTGCCTTAAGCTCCTATGAGATTTAAAAAACCCCTTAATCTCCCCATTAACACATACAGAAAAAGAAGCACTTCTAACATAAACCATAATCCAATGAATCATCACAGCATGAAAACCAAACTACTTAAGTATATTTTCCAAAAAACCCCAGTCAAATGTATCATAGGCTTCATGATATCAATCTTAAAAGCACATTTCCTAACACCGCTATTCCAATTATACCTCTCATAAATTCCTAAGCTAAAAGGATATTATCACTAAACCTGTCTCCCAGGTATGAAAGCAGACTGGTTCATATCAACAAGGTCCTTTAGCACTGGTTTGATCCTATTAGTGATGATCTTACTAATCACTTTATATATATAATTACAACATGATATCGGTCTGTAATCAGTAACTTTAGCAGGGGTTTTACATTTAGGAACAAGAGCAATTAAGGTGGCATTAAGTTCAGTAAGTAACTTACCTGTACAAAAAAAACTGCTTAGCAATACACCTGACGGCCTAGACTTCTAGGGCTGTCTCTCATTAGCAATACACCTGACGGCCTGGACTTCTTAACACCTGACGCCGTCAGGTGTTAATTCGTGAATTCTTCACTTGGGCGTCTGGTAAAGTCTGAATCCAACTCCTTTGTCTTCAAGTAACGGTGTCAGCTTATAGCTTCTGACGCCGTCAGGTAGGATTTCCAGCATGCTTTTGAGACTTTGTCGTTTTCTTCACTTTTATGCTCCAAAAACATCCAAAATGCAATGTTTTCCAGAATTCCTCCCAAAAGTACCAAAAATGACAAAAGGAACGATTTAAGGTAACATTTGATCATAAAATCACGATTTAGGGATTAAATGACCCCCTAAAAGCGTAACACTTTTCGCCTCATCACTATCTTACCCACACCAAATATGAAACCGTCATATAGCCGAAGACATTCCTTTCAAAACAAACAATCATCGTCAAGAAGAAATTTGTACAAAAATCAAAGGTCTTCACATCGTGAATATAACTCATACCAAAGGAGAGAAAACTCATAGCCAAACCAAAGATTTTTTAGACCACACAACCACCAAAACTTTGGACCAAGTTTTCAAAACCAAAGTAACCTTTCAAACAACCCTTGGTCTATGTTTTCAAGCTACGGTCTTGAGACACTAAACGTCTTGCTTCATGACCCAAGGATGTTCAACTTGGGAATGTTTTATGCTAACAACAATGGACCCAACAACCATTGGGGACCAAGTTTTTTAGTTTTATGTTTGTTAGGTATAAGCTTGAATCAGTCTATTAGATAATCAAAATGGTTGATTTAAGCACATAATCGATAGTAGAAGATTGGTTACTTCATACAAGGGGTATGATGGTGTACATTAGTAATCTTTGAGGAAAGGTCATCCATTGTCAAAGCATCAATGGTGGACTTTTATCTTGTGGTCGTGAAACAAAAATCATCCATTAAAATCAAGCTAAGTTTTTCTTTTATGCTTATGTGTAACACCTGGTACTTTTCCTAAAACCCATTTCTAGCCAAACTTCTATTTTCGTACCTGAAATACTTTTAAATTTTTAACGCATGTTAAATTGGGCTTGAGAAGCGTGAGATATATTGGAAACGAGAATTTATTCCTTTATTGACTCAGCACAACCTAGAAAACTCGAATTATATTGCATTTGCCAAATTATTTGATTTATTTTGAGTTTGAGAAAAACTCTGAAGTTTATGCTTGATTTTATTGGAAAAATTATTTCGTGAATAATGGCGCAAGTTTCGTAAATTTTCGAGTCCGTTTGCTATGTCGTTTGAGCCCCGAACCGTTTTTAGGAGAAGTTTAGCTCGTTGGCAAAGTTAGTCCCTTGAGTTTATTTTCATTTCATACCCTACACTTTTAATAATAAACAAACTACCATATACTTTTTCATATATAAACCCCACTACACCCACTTTCTCTTATTTTTATTTATAAAAACACACACACAAACCCTTTTCTCTCTCTCCCTTCTCTCTTCTCGCCGGCGAACCCACACCCCCACCGGAATCCCACAAATTCCGGCCACCGGAAAATTTTCCGGCCATCCCCACTTACACCACCTACTTCACCTTGTAGATCAGGACGTCCCCGACTCATCCCCGCACTCCGTTTACCTCCAAACACCCCGTACGCGCCTCACGCGCCACCCACCGTGACCACCTGCCACCACCGAGACCACCACGACCCTCCACCACCTTCTACCGCCGGTATAGTGACCCCACTCGCCAACCTTTTCATTATTTTTGATTTTATTCAAAACCCTAATTTTTATTTTTATTAAATCCGAAATTTATTTATTAAATTTCTTTTATAAAAATGTTTTATTAAATGTTTTAATGATAAAAACTTGTGTGGATTCCTTTTTGATCCGTTTTGGCCGCGACTCGGTACGAACTCACCGAGTCAACTCGTGACTCGGTGAGGGTTTGGTTATTTCTTGTTGTTGTTGTTGTTGTCAAATTGGGACTAGAGGGAGTATATATTTGATGTTTGTGATAGTTTTGAGGGTCCGTTTGGCTTGTTTGTGGCTCGACAGCCGAGAACCACCACCACCGAGGCACGGGTGGTGGTGGGTGATGGTATTATTGTTGTTGTTTTAAGTGTTTGGATTTGGTAGTGTTTGGATTTGATAGTGTTTGGATGAGATTTGGATGCGTTTTAGGTTGAGCCGAGAAGGAGTAAGGCTCGGATTATATTTGGATTTGGTTTAGTATTGATTTTAGACTCGGGTTCGATTGTGTTGAGTGTCGTTATGGTTATTGTGATTGTTTCGGGATTTGGTTGCTAGTCTCGGGATTATTATTATTGTTTAGTTTAGAACGGTAAATAAATAAAACGGTTAATAAAACTAAGAAACCTAAAATACATTTGACATAGTTAAGAGGATTTGGACATCGGACTTGGATCCGTATTATTATTATTGTGATGTTATATTGTGAGCTTGTATTGGACGTATTGGATTTGCGGCTATGGTTATTTGGACTTATGGACCCTTTAGTACACGAGACGGTAGGGTACGTTAGGCCCTTAAAGATCTTAACGTACCTGGAACCCGAACAATACCAAATGGTCGATAAACCTAAACAACTAATGGACTACGTGAATGATATATCCAATCATATTATTATTTATAAAATGTTAAACGTTGTTTAAATATAAAGAGTCGTTGACTCGGGAAATGTTCTATAAACGGGCAGGTCATGCCGAAATTTTGTAAAATTCTTTATAATCTTCAAACTATTTTACTAACTAATATTTATTTCAAAACCCTTTTTATTTCAACGTTATTTTGGGAAAATGGGTAAAACCGAGACTTATTATTAGTGATTTATTTTTATTCGAAGGTGTCTTTGTTTTTCTTTTCTTTTCTTTTCATTTCTTTTCGACGAATTTCTTCGAGTATTCATTCGCCTTTCTTGCGTATTTTGTCATTTCGCCGACTTATTCTTTTCTATCTTTCTTCCACACGAGACTTTTCTTTGAAAACTATTTTCTTTCAAATGCCATTGTATTTTATAAAACCTTTATTCAAGCATAGTTTATTGAAGTATTCGAGTACCATTGCTGAGTTATGATATTGATATTGCTTAGGTTGTGCTGAGGATTATTTGTTGTGACGCATTATTTGATTGGTTGATATATCTCGTTTCCTGCTATTGTTAAGGTGTGATTCATAGCCCCGCTTTTTATCTTTTAAATGTTTATAAACCCATGGGGTGAGATACATGCTTTAAATGTTTTTTGAGCACAAGTATTTTTGGTATGCTTTCCTGATTGGTATGCTTTCCTGACGATGTGCTAAGTAGCTTTGCCTTTCCATTGCAAGACCCTCAGATCATGAACCATTAATCACTTGCGAGTGAGCGCGAATATAGGGATATAGGCCTATAGGAATTGACCCTCCCACTCCTTTTGCTGGATAGGCAAATTGTGGTGTACTATATTCGATTTTGCCGGGTAATTGGCAAGTACTCGGCCTTGGGGGCACTATTATATTATGAAATTCCGCGGTTATATTGATACTATGATTGTTGGTTAACGTTTTGCGTGTCATGAGCTTAGCATCATCAACAATGTTATATGCACAGGGATGCCTCTATATATTGGTTGTTACCTTGATTACCCGATATTTGCATTTGTTGTTCATATCTTATGATTAAAACCTTGTGCTCAACCTTATTATTTAAACCTATGGATTACACTCAACCTTCGTGTTGACTTTTTAAGCATGTGTTTCAGATACTAATGATATTAATAATTAGCTTTGAAGCTTGATACTTGGGGCATGGTGGAGTGGCTAAGGCTGAAGAGGCATTTCTGTCAAGGCACCTTTACTATCTTTCTATCCTTATTTGCATGTCATTCGTAAAACCTTTTGTGTCTTTTGTTACTTCCCCTGCTATACTTTGTTTATTTTCCGCTGCAAACTCTATTTACTTTTTCCGCTGCTACTTTGACTTAAGAGTCCTTGTACTCTAAATGGTTTGTAATTCGAATGATATGTTTTGCAACATTTATAAACGTCCCGTGTTGTGGTCGTTAGCTATAAATGTGCCTGGTTTCTATTTGCGTAATACCCCCGGCATGATAGCTGCCGTATTCGAGTTGGGGGTGTTACAGCCTCCATTACTATCTCCCTACCATACTCATACCTCAACGGGTCAAACATAAATATGCCATTGTAGTGTATGTTGAACACCACATCAAGTGGTATCTCCATCACACCTGTGTAAATGAAAAATAAATTGAATCAAAACCCTAATTTCAGGAAACCCTAAAAAAACGAATTATATTCATAAATTAATACAAATGGGCTAATAAAACATTAAATAATGCATGGAATATATCTTTTTTGTTTACAATTTGTGGAAACCGACAATCAATTTGTACTATTTAATATGTATGACGAATTAGGGTTTGAGAGCGAATTGGGGGTTTCTGAAAGTGATGTTTCATGAAGTGTGGGGTGATAAATAAGGATAAGGTTGTACTTACTAAGGATTTTCAAGTACAAAGATTGGTTGTAAAGTTGGGTTTGCGAAGGGCGTGTGGAGGGAGGAGATGAGCGTGTGGTTGATTATCCAAGGTGGAGGAGATAAAGTTTTTGTAAAAATAGATATACTGGCAACCGGTTGCCTAAGTAAGTTTATACTCAAGATAAGACAAAATAGTCGAGTTGGAGTAACAGATAAGATTTTTTTTGTTCGCAGCGCAAAACTGATTTTTTGGGAAAGTATCGTACGTTTTGCAAGAATTTTCCCTAATAGTTATTATATTTAGTTATGAATAATTATTAATTTTACAAATAAAACACTTAACGGTCGTTAGTACTTAACGGAATTGATTAACGGTCGTTAAAAGAGAAAAAGGAAAGCGAATATATGGAAAGAAGCCAAAGAGGTTCTAGAAACCCCTTGGGCTCCTAGATTCGGCCGACCCACCTCAAAGGAGGTTAGGGTTTGATTTCTTGTGCTCCAAATTTTGATTAGTATATATACAAGGCCACTTGTATTCATTCTTTTCATAACTTGATCACCTAGAAACCTAACTTCTCTTCTTCTTCTCTCCTTGTGTTTGGTCGATCAACTACACCCTTCTACGGTTCCTACGCGATCTTCCAAACTCAATTAAAGTGTTTGGTTTATTTGTGATTCAAGAACCTAGCTTTTCTCATTAAAACGCTACTAATACGTGTGTACAAGAACGAAGAACAAACACATTATTGTTTATTGATTTGGTGAATTCGACTAGGGTATTAGTCTTATTGTGAAACCCTAATTTTAGGGCTGTTGTTCAATTGTTCTTGATTCGTTGATTTCTTGTTTTGCTAGAAATCTAAAGGTACGCATATTCTTTTAATTCGGTTAATTAACTATTACATGTATTATGATCTTTACTTCCGCTGCATGCTTTGATGATGGTTACTTGAATATATAATTGTTATGATATCTAAAATTCTAACAGTGGCATCATGAGCCGTTAATACGATGTAATTAATTACCGAAACACATAAAATTGAATCTTGATCGATTATTACATTTTTTGGTGTTCTGGGGTTTTAAAAATTTTGTAAACCCTAATTTTTTTATATATGGGTCGATTCCCATTTTTTTTATAATTAGGGTTTTAGTTTTTGTGAAACTTGTAGAAACCCTATGTTGCATGTAATCTTTATGTGAATTTTAGTGGATATGTGCTATATGTCATTAATTGATATGCGATCCTAGACTTGATTATTGTTAATAATAAGTGCTATGTGGGAATCCATGATGAAAACATGCATGTTTTGTCATGGATTATGATGATTTTGTAGTAATTGTTACGTGTTATTGAGATTTCATGCTATATTATGCGATTTGTACTAATTAATTAGGGTTTTAGTAATAAAGTTGGCTCGTCTCAGAACCAACAGGTATTGCCTACACAAGCTAGCCACTTGTGAATGGCTAACCGTAACAAATAAACCCTTAAAGCTTGAGACGAGGTGCAATGAAATCCTGGAGAGTATAGTGTTTCCCCGGGTCGTTAAAGTCCCAACGAGGCTGAAATTGTGTTTGAAAAACGTTTCGGGAATAAGTGACTTGGGAGTAGTAACCAGAATAAGATTTTGATTGGTTTTTACACTACTGATTGCTTGGAATTGAAAATGAAAATATACAATAACAGATATGACAAATATGTAACACAAAATGCAATTAAGCAAAGTATAGGGACTAAAAGTGACAACTTTTAAACTACAGGGGCTAAAAATGACAAGTTCCAAACTTAAAGGGTGTAAAATGAAAATTTTGAAACTTATAATTTTAAAGAAAATTAAAATCTGAAAAGAAAATATTTTATTAATATTATATTAATTTAATATTAATTATTTAATTTAAACTATTTTAATTTAATTAAAATCTATTTAAACTAATTCTAAAAGATTTCTATTACAAATTTAACTTAGAAACTTACAAAATTATTTTCTAAAAACCTAAAATGGCTTAAAATATTTATAAAAATTAAAAAGAAATATTTTTGTCTTTTTGTGGATTTTTTTATAAATTAAAAACTTAATTAATATTTAAAACCTAATTAAAATATTTAAAAGGATAAAATTTAGAAAATGAAAAAGGAAAATTATAAAATTAATTTTTACAGGTTCTAAATAATGTGACAAAGCTAGAAAAATTATAAAAATGAAAATCAGATTAAAATTTAATAACTATTCTAATTTCTTTTTGATTTTTCTAATTAAACTGTTTTAATTAAAATTAAATCTAATAATTACTATATGAAAAGTAGAAATTCTAGAAAAATTACTGAAAACTCTAAATATTATGTAGAACCTAGGACAAATATAAAAAGATGCTACTGTTTAACAAATTTATACAGAACTAATTAATTTAACAGTTTTAATTAATTACTAAATTAACTAATATTAAATCTAATAAATACTTAACAGAAAAATAAAATTCTAAGAAAATTACTAAAAATACTTAAGGTGACAAACTAATTTATAAAATTATAAAAACAGGTTATTATTAAGCTAAATTTAAAAAGAGAAAATGAAAATTAAAAATATTAAATAGAAACTATCACTTTT
>LBNU01021902.1:55818-76124 GCA_014162995.1 Artemisia annua
AACTCACCGAGTCAACTCGTGACTCGGTGAGGGTTTGGTTATTTCTTATTGTTGTTGTTGAATTGGGACTAGAGGGAGTATATATTTGATGTTTGTGATAGTTTCGAGGGTCCGTTTGGCTTGTTTGTGGCTCGACAGCCGAGAACCACCACCACCGAGCCATGGGTGGTGGTGGGGGAGAGTTTTTTTTTGTTGTTGTTATTGTTTTGGTTGTTTGGATTGATTTGGTTCGGATTTGGGATGTGTTGGATTAAGCCGAAAGGTTTATAGTTTGTGGTTTTGAATTCGGATTTGGATTCGGATGTGGTTATGGCCGAATGGTTTAGGGACTCGGATTTGGTTTTTTAGTTTGATTTTGGAGTTGTAGTAATTGTTAGTGTTGTTGGGATTATTTCGGAATTTGGTTACTAGTCTCGGGATTTTTATTATTATTTAGGTTAGAATGGTAAATAAATAAAACGGATAATAATAATTATGAAACCTAAAATACATTTGACATAATTGAGAGGATTTGGACATCGGACTTAGATCCGTATTATTATATTGTGTTGTTATATTGTGAGCTTGAATTGGATGTATTGGATTTGCGGCCATGGTTATTTGGACGTTATGCACCTTTTGGTACACGAGACGGTAGGGTACGTTAGGCCCGTAAAGATCTTAACGTACCTGGAACCCGAACAATACAAAATGGTCGATAAACCTAAACAACTAATGGACTACGTGAATGATATATCCAATCATATTATTATTTATAAAATATTAGCGTTGTTTAAAATATAAAGAGTCGTTGACTCGGGAAATGTTCTATAAACGGGCAGGTCATGCCGAAATTTTGTAAAATTCTTTATATACTTCAAACTATTTTACCAACTACTATTTATTTCAAAACCCCTTTTATTACAACGTAATTTTGGGAAAACGGGTAAAACCGAGACTTGTTATTAGCGATTTGTTATTTATTTGAGTGTGTCTTCATTTTTATTTCTTTTCTTTCCATTTCTTTTTGACAATTTTCTTCGAGATATTCTTTCGTCTTTTCTTGCGTACTTGGTCATTTCACCGACATATTCTTTTTATCTTTCTCGTTACCCACACGAGACTTTTTGAAAACTATTTTATTTCAAACGCCATTGGTTAATAAAACTTTTATTCAAGCATTGTTTATTGAAATATTCGAGTACCATTGCTGAGTTATTATATTGATATTGCTTAGGTTGTGCTGAGGATTATTTGCTATGACGCATTATTTGATTGGTTGATATATCTCGTTTCCTGCTATTGTTAAGGTGTGATTCATAGCCATGCTTTTTATCTTTTAAATGTTTATCAACCCATGGGGTGAGATACATGCTTTAAATGTTTTCTGGGCACAAATAATTTTGGTATGCTTTTCCTGATTGGTATGCTTTCCTGACGATGTGCTAAGTAGCTTTACCTTGCCATTGCAAGACCCTCAGATCATGAACCATTAATCACTTGCGAGTGAGCGCGAATATAGGGATATAGGCCTATAGGAATTGACCCTCCCACTCCTTTTGCTGGATAGGCAAATTGTGGTGTACTATATTCGATTTTGCCGGGTAATTGGCAAGTACTCGGCCTTGGGGGCACTATTATATTATGAAATTCCGCGGTATATTGATACTATGATTTGTTGGTTAACGTTTTGCGTGTCATGAGCTTAGCATCATCAACAATGTTATATGCACAGGGATGCCTCTATACATTGGTTTTTACCTTGATTACCCGATATTTGCATATGTTGCTCATATCTTATGATTAAAACCTTGTGCTCAACCGTATTATTTAAACCTATGGATTACACTCAACCTTTGTGTTGACTTTTTAAGCATGTGTTTCAGGTACTAATGATATTAATAATTAGCTTTGAAGCTTGATACTTGGGGCATGGTGGAGTGGCTAAGGCTGAAGAGGCATTTCTGTCAAGTCAGCTTTACTATCTTTGTATCTTTATTTGCATGTCATTCATAAAACCTTTTGTGTCTTTTGTTACTTCCGCTGCAAAACTTTGTTTATTTTCCGCTGCAAACTCTATTTGCTTTTTCCGCTGCTACATTGACTTAAGAGTCCTTGTACTCTAAATGGTTTGTAATTCGAATGATATGTTTTGCAACATTTATAAACGTCCCGTGTTGTGATCGTTAGCTATAAATGTACCTGGTTTCTATTTGCGTAATACCCCTAGCATGATAGCTGCCGTATTTGAGTTGGGGGTGTTACAAATTTTGATAATCTCAGCTTATAGACAAATTAGTTAGGACCTAAGTAGTAGGATTGCATCATTAGTTAAGAAGTTAAGCTTAGTTTTAAGCGGTTTGTAGTTTTGATATCCATTAAAGGGGTGTTTGGCTAAAATAAGTGTCTGAGGTTAAAGTAACATTTAGGCTTGAATATTGCATCACTTAGACTCACTTAGACAGTATTAGGTTATTTAAATCATGTCTTTGGTAGTTCTTAAGTAGAAAAGTCAAATCCCTTCATGAAATTGTCATCTGTTTGCATACAGTAGGATTTTGTTTGAGCACTAGGTACAAAAATAGTTAAAGCAACTTAATTTAGATCAAATATAGCTTAATATATCAGAATTATAGAATTAGGATCAATCAAATCTTAAAATAGTCAAACTTTAGCCAAAAAGCAAAAAGTAAAATTTGCTTGACTATTAGAGTTAGACAGATCTTCATTTGAGTGCATAGGATTCATTAGTGTTATAAATTAAGATTGGCTTGTGGTTTATTGATGTTTGGTGGGTAGTTGTCAAGGAAAATCAGAACATAAGTTCAAATCACTACAAGGTCAACGAAAATCAACCATCAGCCTCATCGTTCTAAGCTGTTTGTTCTTAGATGTTTGTAGCCTATCCATAAGAGATAGGCTTGCTAGGAAGATCTCAGAGAGCTGAGATCCAGCTCTGTAAGGAATTCGTTTACCTTTTCAGTTCATAAGTTTTCATATTCTGAGTTTAATTTTTGATATTAATTGCATAATTGTGTAGAATAGTGTTATATGGTTGTGTACTGTTCCACTGATGTTATGTTTTCATGTTTTAGTGTATTTGAGTTGGATTGTGCCTGTTTGATCTTTGTTTGCACTGGTTTTCATAGATCTGTGGTATTGAGGCATAATTTGAACATCATAGTGATTCTGTGATAAAGTGTTAGAACTGGTGAAATTATCATTGTTTATAGTGCACTGGATATTGTTGAGTGTGGATTGAGTTCTACTTGTCATTTGATTACTTGATCTCAACTTAATAGTGTAAACAGCATATTAAGGAGTGTTTGGATCTGAGTGGATTGTTAGTAATTTGTGATATAATTGCTAGTATTTTGATCTAAGTAGTTTACATTCACTATATGCAACCTACTTGATCAGAAATAATAGCAGTTAATATTACAAAAGTCAAAAGTCTATTTGTTATTCAATTGTGCCGTATTCTGTTGTAATAGTATACTGAGAATCATAGATTTGATAGATAATCAGCTTAGGTTTGTTAGTGTAGTAATCTCATGGCTTAATTACATCTAGATAATCATTAATTTGTAGCTGAGTTTCAGTTCTTAATGGATTTGGTTTGCTGAATTTGATCAAAATTAATGTTCAATTGGTTAGATTAGCATAGGGCTTTTGTGATTTTCATGATCTCTGGTTGGTAATCTTCATTTTGCCCCTTTTAGTTGCTAGAAAACTGCTTATTAGATAGCTTATTATTGGTCCTTAACCTTGTCCCATATCTGCTTGTTACTGTGTGATACAGTTTGGTGCAATTTGAGTTTCTGGCTTATATTACTTGTTCCATTGTTTGATTTGAGCTTTATTAGTTGCATTTGAGTTGTTTTAATTGTCATTTTCCATCTAAGCCTCATAAGTGCTGATTTGGCCACTAATAAGTACTTATTAGGAATAATTGGAATCCATGCATTGAATCTGAGCACCACTTTATCAAAAAAGGATTGAAATGATTTCATTTGAGCCTAAGGAACCTTCTGAGTCCTTATCCACAGTTCATTCAAGTGCTTATTAATAAGCACTTGAATAAGCTGTTTTATGCTCAAATAAGCACTTTTCAGCTTATTTTTGAAAAAGTTTTTATCTCAGAATCTTTAGTATTACATTTTAAATTTCTCAAAAAATTTTGGATTTATTTGAGCTATTTTACTATTTCTTTTGCATTTTCTTAGACTTTTAATCATTTAAAATCATTTTTAATTCATAATAATTCATAAAAAGAAAAAAATATTTTCTGATTTTATTTTTAAATTTCATTTTCAGTTTAATAAGATTTTTAGAAACTAATTTTGTAGAATAAATTTTTCATTTTAAAAATTAGTTTGAATTTCTTTTATTAAATAAAAATACAAAAATAGTTTTTTAATTCATAATAAATAAATAAAAAGCCAAAAAAAATATAATTCTATTTCCAAAAGTTATTTTTGATTATTTTAGATTTTTAGAAATTTTGTTTGAATTTTTAGGGGTAATTTTGCTTAGATTTCACTTTTTAAATATTACAAGAAGATTCTAAAGTACTTACTGCTTAAATTTCAGTATTGTACCATTAACTTTTATAAGTTATTAAGCTTTTGTAAAAATTACTTTTGCAATTTTCACTTTTAATTTCTAATTTATCTAGCTTTGAATTAATAATTAAGCAATTAATTAAGAAATAGCTTAAAAATAAATTGTAAAAATATTTCTAATTTTTAGATCCAAAATACACATCATTCCACCATCCAAAATTGCCAGCAGGACTCACCACCATCATCTCCATCAATTGATATCCGACAACCCTAATTCCACCATCATCAAGACCAGGTAATACCTCATAATTAAAACCTTAATCGTTTTTGCTAAATTTTTATGAAACAAAATATGTGGTTAATTGAATTAGGCTCCCTTTCTTTTTATTGAAATTATATGTGGTTTTCTGTGGTTAATTGAATTAGGTTTAAGATGGATACGAGTTGGATGTCTTTACCAAGATTTACCATTGAATATAAAAAAGGTCTTGACGACTTTCTTGATCATATATTTTATAATGAGGGTAAAAATGGACAGATTTCATGTCCATGTATTGATTGTGGTAATCAGATATGGGTAGATCGGGCGGAGGCTAGAACACATCTGCTATGTGTCGGGTTTATGAAAGGTTATACAATTCCACCTTTCAGTTCCAAATCAAGTGATGCTCCAATGTTGGATGCTGAAGATGACATGCAAGGGTTGGTGAATGATGCCTTCCATCGGTTTGGTGATGACACACAAGAAAATGACATGGGAACACAAAGTGAAAGTATGAGTATGCCAAACCTAAAGGCGAAAAAATTTTATAAAGTGTTGGGAGAGGCAAAGAAACCACTATATCCTGGGTGTAAGTTATCAGTTCTTTCTTTTATCATTAGACTATTTCATGGTAAGTGTGTTGGGAAATGTAGTGATAATGGTTTCAGCATGATGCTGGATACAATGAGGGAAGCCTTCCCCGATGCTTCTATACCGAAGTCATTGTATGAATTAAGGAAGATAATTCGAGAGTTGGGACTTAGTTATGATAAAATTGATGCATGTCCTAATGATTGTATGCTGTACTGGAAAAAAAACATTAATAAAACAGAATGTGATATATGCCATACGTCAAGGTATAAATCAAGTGAAGATGATTCTGCAGATGAGGCAACCACAACTCATACAAGTAAGAAGATTGGAGCCAAGGTTTTGCGTTATTTTCCGCTCATACCACGATTGCAAATGTTATTTATGTCATCTAAAATAGCCGCCTCTATGAGATGGCATAAAGAGAGTCGCACGAAAGATGGTTACTTGAGACATCCTGCAGATTCCCCAGCATGGAAAGCATTTGATTTTAAGTATGATAAGTTTGCCAATGAATCTCGTAATGTCAGGCTTGGTTTAGCGAGTGATGGGTTTAACCCTTTTGGAATAATGAGTGTTTCTCATAGTACATGGCCTGTTGTTTCGACGCCATATAATCTACCTCCTTGGATGTGCATGTAGAAACCTTATTTCTTTCTAACTTTACTTATACCTGGCCATCTGCTCCTGCGAATAATATAGATGTCTATATGGAACCGTTAGTGGCTGAGCTAAAGGAGTTGTGGGATGTTAAAGGAGTAGACACTTATGATGCATCAACAAAAAGTAACTTTCAGATGCGTGCTTGTTTGTTATGGACGATCAGTGACTTTCCCGCTTATGTAAATTTATCCGGATGGAGCACCAAAGGTAAACTTGCATGTCCTAACTGCCATAAACATACAAAATCAACACGCTTGACTCATGGGAAAAAACAATGTTTTATGGAACATCGTCGATATTTGCCTACTGATCATGCTTTTAGAAGAGATAAAAACTCTTTTGATGGCACAGAAGAAGAAGACAGGCAACCCCGTGGCTTAAGAGGACAAGAAGTACTTGATGAGTTAGATGGTTTTGAAATTAAATTTGGAAAACTTGTTAGCAACCCAAATTTACCTTTTAATTGGAAGAAGAAAAGTATTTTTTTTGAGTTACCGTACTGGAAAGATAACTTGCTACGCCATAATCTAGATGTAATGCATATTGAGAAGAATGTTTGTGACTGTGTCCTTGGAACGCTAATGAATCTAGATGGGAAGACCAAGGATCATATAAAAGCACGCCTAGATTTACAAGAAATGGGCATTAGACGTGAACTTCATCCTATAGTTCAAGATAACAACAAAGTTTATTTGCCACCTGCTTGTTTCTCAATAGATAAAAAAGAGAAAGATATTTTTTGTCACGTGCTTAAGAAGGTGAAAGTTTCAGATGGTTATGCAGCTAATATATCAAGATGCGTAGAGTTAAAACCTCCAAAACTGTTTGGACTTAAAAGTCATGATTGCCATATTTTGATGCAGCAGTTGCTTCCCATTGCCTTGCGAAATTTGTTGCCTAAGCACGTGCGCTATCCTGTGATGAAGCTATGTCGTTACTATAAACAATTATGCTCAAAGGTTCTTAATCCAAATGATTTGGTTCAAATGGAAACCGAGATTGGAAAAATACTTTGTGATTTAGAAAGGATTTTTCCGCCATCATTCTTTGATGTCATGGTTCATCTTTCAGTTCATCTTGCTTTAGAGGCCAGATTAGGAGGGACAGTTCATTACCGTTGGATGTATCCAATCGAGAGGTGCACATTACTATTTCAGTAAATACCTTTATTAACAAATATTATTGAATCTAAATTTCTTGGTTTTGATATCTCAGGTATTTAGCTACATTAAAATCTTACGTGCGAAACCGAAATAACCCGGAGGGTTCCATTGCAGAAGGATATCTAGCTGAAGAGTGTGTGTCGTTTTGTTCATTGTACTTATCCAGTGATGTTGAGACCGTACATAATAAGACAAGTCGAAATTATGATGACGATGGTTATGAGGATGTTTTACCTATCTTTTCTATGGCGGGTCGACCGATTGGTGCTACAAAGGTAGAAATAATGGACCTTGAAATTTTGGCTAAAGCACATTCATATGTGTTGTTCAATTGTAGTGAAGTTGATGAATTTCGAGCGTAAGTAATTATATTAGTTGTGAGTTTCATAAATTATATTATACGATTAATAGTTGTCGTTGTTATCATCATTATCATCCGTTAACAATGCAGTGAACATCTGGCGATGGTTCATCATGAAAATTGGAGAAAACGTAAGCGTGACATTCAACGTTTACATAGTGAGACTTTTGAGTCGTGGTTTCAAGATCATGTAAGGAATATACACATGTTTATTACTTTTGGAAAATAATTATAATGACATAGCATTTTCGTCCTACTAATACACGTGTGTATAACAAAACAATTAACACATCTTGCCTTAATTCAGGTTGAGGAGCTACATGCTAGAGGGGATCACAGAATCACAGAAAGTCTAAGGAACTTGGGAAGTGGTCCATCTGAGTTTGTGAAAAATATAGGGGATTTATCATAAATGATTTCCGATTTCACACAAAAGATGTAGAATAGAATAGGAAAACACAGAATAGTGGGGTTATGCTTCAGGCCATGACAAACAGTTTCTCGAGTGCTACAGATAACAATCCTATCGCGGAGATGTAACTTACTACGGGATTTTGAATGATATCATTAAGTTGGAGTATGCTATTGACAAGAAAGTAGTTTTGTTCGATTGTGATTGGATTTCGAATGGTTCAAGGAAAAAAGAAGATGACAACGGGTTTACTCTATTTAATTTTGAAGGATTGAAGGCTCATAACGAGCCTTTTATACTAGCTTCTCAAGCACATCAAGTATTTTACGTTGCAGATAGTGTTGACAAAGGATGGAAAGTTGTGATCAAGCCATCGCCCAGACATGTTTATGACATGGATGAACAAACAAGTCTTGATGACGTGGAAACACATTTGCAGGGTGACACATCTATGTGTCCTCAACATGACGAAACAATGGATATTGAGTTGGTTAGAGGTGGTTTCGATGGAACCGTTGTGGACAACAATGACTTAGTTATTGCCGATGAAGAAAATCCAGTTGAAGAAGCTTCATGATTTCAATTAGCTAAATAGTAATACTCCCTGTTTTCAATTTAAATTTAATGTAATAAGACTCCTTAGTGTATTTTCAATAGTTTTTAATAAAATTTTCAGTTTATCTTGTTCGAATTCAGTTTGGCCAATTTTTAGCAAAATTGATAAAAGTACTTAGACTTGTTATAATTGTTGTGTTTATTGTGTATCTGTGCTTATTTAGCTTCTATTTAAGCCCTAGTAATCTGTTTCTAGTTTAATTATTGGGTGTTAAAGTTTTCGATTTGTTAGTTGTAGTTTATAAGTTAGTTTAAGGGGTGTTTGGCATATTCTATATTTTAAGGTTCTTGTTGTTAAGTTGTTGTTAAGTTTGCTCAGTTAGTCTCCCTTAGTCCTAAGTAGCTCAGTTCTAGCTTTATAGTGGTATGTTTTAGGTGAAAAGACAAAATTGGTTAGTGAATCCTTTCATGTCTGCTTAGCTTGTAAACTGCTTAAGCTGTTGTGATCATTTGATCAAATTCATGTATGTGTTTGTATATTTAGTGATGAATCATGTTCAATATACACTTAGGGTGAGAATCAAGCTGTTTAAATTCACTTTGGTCAAAGCAAATTGCAAATTAGAAAGTAAACAGGTACTGTTCATCTGCATTAGGCAGTGATTTTTCTTGCTGAATCTTGGCCAAATTAGACTTCAATTGGTACTTAAAAATTAGGGCTTTTAGGTTTTCTGTGTTCTATGCTAGGTAGTCTAGGTTTTGCCCCCTTAAGGTTTAAGTTCCAGCTTATTTAGATTGCTTATTTTTAAGTTGCAAGTTGGTGGTTTAAGACTGCATGCTGAATTTGACTCAGTATGTACTGAGTTTCTTTGAATCTTGTTGTGCCCTTGATTATTGTTGTTATCATTGTTATTTGTTACTGTAAGTGTTGTTGTTTATTATGTTTGTATAAGCTTTTGTAAGCTTATTCCTTATTCAAGCTTATTGGTTCTTATTGTTGTTGTTTATTATTGCTGTTATTCATGTGTTTGTAAGCTCTTGTGAGCTTATTGGCTTATTTGGTAAGCTAATAGTGCCCCTCTTTTGAGCCTTTTGTTGGCTGCTGCCACTTCACATTGTGTCTGTTCTTGTTGATGTTCTTATTAGTGTTCCTTCAATTGATTTTGTTGTTGTTTTCAAAAGAGTTTTCTAAGTTGTGTTTGTGTTTGTGTTGGTTAAAAAGAAACAAAAGAGAAAAAAAGAAAAAAAAAAAAAGAATAAAATTTGTGTAAAAAAGATAAGGCTGGGGGTCGAACCCCAGACCTCACCTCTCACAGATACACACCACACACACTCATCACCATTCGCCCTAGGGTCTTTTTCATGTTATGTTTTACAAATTTTATTTATATAGTGGTTTTAGTGATTTAAGCTTATTTTAGCTTATTTGTTTATTACTGCTTATTCTTCCATTGTACACCCAAGTTTTTTTATTTTTTATAAATTAAGTTATGTTTTAATAATACGTTTGCGAATAAGCGTTCTAAATAATTAATGTTTTATGACTTATGTATCAAGTGTCCTATTATGGTGTATTGTAATAAAACCATAATGAATATGCATCCTTTAAGGGTCCTATTAAGTTTTGTTATAATAAAACTTTTGCGAATAAACGTTCTAAAATACTGATATTTTATGACTCAAAAATAAAATGTCCTATTATGATGTATGATACTAAAGCCATTATGCATAAGCGTCCTATAAAGGTTAACATTATAATACCCACGTCTTAAGGGTCCTATTAAGTTTTGTTATAATAAAACTTTTGCAAATAATCATTTTAAAAAAATGATGTTATATGACTCAAAAATGAAATGTCCTATTATGGTGTACGATAATAAAACCATTGTACATAAGCGTCCTATAAAGGTTAACGTTATAATACCCACGTGTCAAAGGTCCTATTAAATTTTGCTATAATAAAACTTTTTGTGAATAAGCGTTTTAACTAACTGATGTCTTATGACTCAAAACTCTAGTATCCTATTATGGTGTATTATAATAAACCATAATGAATAAACGTCCTATAAATGTTAAAGCTATAAGACCCAAGTGTCAAGGGTCTTATTAGGTTATGTCATAATAGGACATCTAGTGATCAAGTTTCGTATTACACTATCACATAATGGGACACCAACAACTAAATATCTTATAAAGTAATTTATTATGATCCATATTTTAAGTGTCCTATTAAGTTATATGATAATAGGACCCCAAATAATCGACCATCCTATTATATAACTTTTTAGGACATCGCCTAAGTAGCAAATATTTAAAAAGGACCCTAAACGCTCATATGTCCTATTAAACAGTTTTTTAGGACTCCATTATCATACCGTCCCACAGAAAGGGTCCTAAAAAGCCACTTTTGTTGTAGTGGTTTCTTCTTGATTCTGTAAAATCCCGCGAAAGAAACTATTTCTCGGTTTAAATCATAGAATTGTAAAATCCCGTGCACGTTCACAATCATGTCTACCAATTCAGATTCTGTCATCTCGGAGATACTCAAGTTGTACGACATGGACGATGAACTTAAGATTCACAACAAAGTACAACTGACAAACACTTCTGATCAGACAACCGTTTTCGAGTCAGATTATACTGAGATGGAATCGTCATGCTCGAGTTCTCAAGAGAAAGAGTTTCATCAGCCACAAAAATTATTCAATAACGCAGAGAAAAGCTGCATTGACTGCTTCCGACAACTTCATTCACACCTCTCGGTGCTTTTAAAAGGAACTGAATTCATAATGGGATACGAACGTGCATTTGCAACACTCTTTGGTCAAGATGTTCAGATCTACACAGACACAATGATTCTTAACATAGATCAATTGCAACAACAACTTGACCAAGGAATATCTTCCAACACTGGATCTATGGCTGCTCTTTGTGTACTTTACAAACAACTCCAAGTATTCTTTGATTCAAAATTCACTCTGGAGTATGACTATTACAGTGAGATGACTAAAAGCTGTTTTGCTAAACACACGGGAATTGAGGTTGACACGTTCAGAGATACACTCATTGATGAGTGCTCAAACACTCATCATTTTTGGTTAATTCTGAAACGCAAAACACCTGAAAACACGCAAAATCACATCAAAATGATGAAAATATCCAAGGATCGTGTTTTATGTGTCTCAAATGCAAAATGTTTAAAAACAAATGAAAAATAAGCAAAGTTTGCAGAATTGGCAGTTTTAGTCCCCCAACTTTCTAATTTTGGCAAAACTAGTCCCTGTAATTTGAAAATGTGGAGTTTTATCATTCAAGGTCCTTGGAATGCTTTAAGTTGTCAATTTTGGTCCTTGAATGAATTTTTGGGTAATTGGCAAAACAGGTCCCTGAACTTTGGGATATTTACAAAAATGGTCCTTGGATGTTTAAAAATGGAAAAATAGAATTTATGGCCCTTGGGTTTATCAAGTGTGGCAATATTGGTCCTTGTGAGAATGTTGGATAGTGTGCAATTTCAGTCCCTCATTTTATGAGGAATTGCAATTTTGGTCCTTGTTGTCTACTAAAACCAAACGGACCTTATGTGTACTTAAACCAAATCCAACCCAAAAATCATACCACCCAATCCCTTAACCCCAGGCCCAACAACATACCCCAGCCCAATACCCATTTTATAACTCCTCCACCCTTTTATATAAAAAACACTCACCCACGTTTAATAAACTTTTCCCGGTCAAACGTTTTGACCGTCTTCTTCCTCCCAACCCACGTGACCAGTACACTCACCATCCCTCCACCTCAGTCCACCTTCACCTTGTCCCCCCAACCCCAGCTACCTTCCAAGGTGCATTTAATACCCTCAATCTCCTCCAAGAAACCCCCAACTGCCATTGGACTTTTTTGGCGCCCAAAAGGGTTTTAAACGGTTGAGATTGGTTTGAGTGATCCAAGGGTCAGAATTGAAGTGGGAATTGCTGGAAAGGTCAAACAAACCCTAATGGGTTCCTTTATAAAGAAAGAGAAGGAGGGGCAGCCAAGACCTAGTGTAACTTAGTATAATTTAGCTCGTTTAATGTATTTTCTCAAAGTTATTGTATTTTAAAGCTTTTAAGTGTTGTTTCTAGTAATCTCAGTGTACTTTGAATCTTTTTCATCAATTAATTTCAAGTTTCAGTGATTTAGTCAAATTGTTCATTTTTATCTCAAAGTTCTATTTATGTTTTAATGTTAAGTGTTGGTGTTATTATGGACTGAACTAGGACATGTAAGCTCCCAGAAAGCTTTTAAGAGCTTTTAGAATTCATAAAATCCAGTCTAGGCTTGAAAAATCAAAAAAATCAAAAAAAATACAAAAAATAGTGGTGAAAATCAAAAGTTGCAGGGTGAAGATCATGGTGGCTTGAGCAAGGAAAAGGCTGATTGGAAATGGTATTAGTGCTTCAGGGGAAGCTTTAGGTTTTGTTCTTGGTACCTAGTTCTTTGGATTTGGCTATATGGCAGTTTGTAAGCTTTTCACTCATTTCTATCTTTTAATTGTATAATTGCTAATTAGTGTTTCTTTGTGAGTTTTCATGTTCTATTAGGGTAATTTGGTGAATTTAATTCATAAAAGTTGGGGTTTGATCTTTGGATTTAACTTGTGCTCACTTTTTCATTATAACTTTTAAAAAAATAAGTGGACTTGATATTTGGTGAATTGGTAGTAGCACTATGATTTCTATGCTTGAACATGTTTGTTAGATCTTCATAAGTAGTAAGGTACCTGTTTCATAAGCTCAAACACTGTTTTGTATTGAAAATCACTTAATAGCTTCCTTAAAGGGGTGTTTGGTTCAGTGTGAATCTTTGTGTGTCTCACTGATTCATTTGGTAATTTTGTTTTTCACAAGTCACATTATGTTTACTTGAATCAGTTCTAGCAAGAAAATACTTGAGTCTTCTTGATAAAAGTCAAGAGATTAAGAAAATTTCCTACACAGTTAACTGTGTAGGATTTTGAGTTCATCAACCAATCAAATCTCTGAAAAAGTGTTTAAGATAGCTTGATCTAGTCTCATTATGGTTCATAACATCACAACTAATCATTAAATCTATTTCAAAGTTGGTAAAAGTCAAAGTTTTCAAGTTCATAAAAAAGTCAAAAATCAAAGCCTGCAATTTTTGAATAAACTGTGGAATTTCATATAGGTTTTGATTCTTGGAATTGGGGTTTGTGCTTTGGTGAAATTAATAATTGGTTGGTTGTGTTGCTATGTGATTTTTGTTGATTTTTTCTGAGCTTATATAAGTGCTTATTTTGCCTTGTGAATTGGCTTATTTTCTGTGTAATTCCCCTGCATCACAGATTTTTATCTAAGTTCAAAAGCCCATAGATTGCTTAATAGTTAGTGAATTGTTGTGTTATTTGTTTCTTTGAGTAGCCACCTGGGTCATTTACAAGTTTTTGCAATTGGTTTTTCTTTAGTGCTTATTTATAACAGCTTTTTGAACCTTGTTTTAGTGCTCTTTGAACTGTCATAGATACACTCAGTATGTACTGAGTGCTATCTGTTTTTGTTGATCTTGATTGTGTTTGTTATTTTATTTGTTTGTTTTGTTGTTAATGATGTTTAATGCTGCCTGTGTTGTTGTTTCTTAGTTACATTGTGTTTGTGTTTGCTTATTGAGCTTATTGGCTTATTTGGCCAACTGCTTAGTAAGCTAGATTCCATACTACTTTGTAAACTGTTCTTGGTATTGTTTGTGAGTTGTTGTTGTTTGTTAATCATTGTTGTCATTGTTGAGTAAATCTTGTTGTGATTGTTGTTGTTGCTGAGTTTGTTGATAAGCAAACAGAAAGAAAAACAGAAAAAAGAAAGAAAAATGAAATAAGTTGGTATTTAGTTCTTGTTCAATTTCTGTTGGTTTATTGTTGTTGTAATTGTTAATTGTTGGTGTTATTAAATTAGTTTAAGTTGTTGTTTGTTGCTGTTGTTGTGTTGGTTGATTGAACAAGCAGTAAACAAAAAGAAAACAAATAAAAAATAAAAGTTGCAAAAAGGCAAGGCCTGGTATTCGAACCCAGTACCTCCCCCTTCACACAGTCTCACACACACAACACTCAAACCATCGCGCCCTAGGGTCTTTTCTTGTTTAGTATTTCCTAAATAATTCCTTTAATCCTTTCTTTATCCTAATTGCTTGTTAGCTTATTTTTGCTTATTTTCTGCTTATCCGTGGACTTTTGTTTTTTTTTTATATTTTTCTATTTTTTCTGCACTATTTTTATATAACATATATTTTTGTCAGATTTTTTTTGTTTTCATTTACTAATTATAAAAAAATCAAAAAGAGTTTTTAAGGTTTTGTAAAAATAAATAAATAAAACAGTTTATATACTAAATAATTAACTAGGATAAGTTTTTGATATTTTTCTAAGTCTTAGAAGTTTATTAGAACTTGTAATAATTATATTTGTAATCTTCTCTTTTCATTAAATAGCTTTTGTAATTTCAATTAATTAAATAGTTAGTTAATAATTAAATAGTTTTTACTTAATAATAAATAATTAAAAAGTCAAAAAAAAATATATATATTTCTTTTTCTTAAAATTTTCTTTTAATATTTAGATTGTAAAAATATGTTTTTCATATCCTAGGTATTTTTAGATTTTCATTTTCACTTTTATTTTCGTACGTGTACGTTTTTATAAACGTATACGTATATTTTTAGATTTGTAATCGTTTCCATTTTTCAGTAATCGTTTGTAGTAATTGTTTATCATTTTTATTTGTAATCTCTTAGTTTAATTCAGATCAATTTCACAAACCCCTATTCCGTTTCATAAACACTCGATCTCATATTCGTTTTCGATACAATTCACTCCTCGTCGGGATTTTAAACGACCCGAGGAATCCCTATACTCTCCTTGGTGCATTGAGCTCTTAGATTGTTGACTTTAGTTGACCAATTCCTTGGTTGACTTTTGTTGACCGTTTCTGAGCCAATCAACTTCATACTTGGTTATACAGATAGTCGAACAATTCCAGGTAATGTATACTTATTATATTTTAACGTGAGTTTGTCGTTCAGGTTTTCTTCATGCAATGTTGGTAACTGTCATGCTCATTGTAGCCATTACTTTTCCTTTCAGTGTCGGTATTATTAGTAGATTCCAGTGTGGAAATGGAAATGGTAACAAAAACCAACTGGTCCTGACACTAAAAAAAGCTAAACGCGACTAATATCAAAAGCAGGCCAACAAAAACCCCTCAAATGCAGTTTTAGATATGCATTTTGATGCTGAAATGAGGCCAGCAGTCGCTGCGTTTGGGGGCTGAAATGTGGATCGGTTAGGGTCATCAAATGGTATAAGTATAGGCTTTATTAGATATGTCCATTCTCAACACTGGTATAAGTATTCTGAATCAATGATTGGCTTGGAGAATACTCCTAAACAATCTGTAATTTAAATCGACACAAAAGATAATGTATGAACCGTGATATTTGGTAATTTGGATACACATGAAATGCAAGAAAGTACCCTATTTTAAAACCTTCATTACATACATGACAAGTTGCTAAGTAGACCATCATTTATGCTTGATCAAGTAGTTGACTTCAGAATTGACTGTTCATGTTATACCTAATGCCTTTTTTAGGATTCGGGACTGTTTGTCTCAGTTATATGTCAAAGACACCACTCCTGATGATAAGCAGGAACTTGGTGAGGATTTTGATAGAGATGTAAGTACTAACGATGGTGAATAACCAAGTCTATACTTTCAAATCATTTGTGGCCATCTTTTTATGTATATTATTTTATTAATTGTTGTTATGTAATATGTAGATTCAAGCTGCTTTCCGTACAGGCGAGATCAGGCGGGCTCCTCCAACCCTATATGATGAAATGAGAGCGGGGATGAGCTACTTCCATGTAACAATATTTATATGTCGTGTTGCCACGATTATTAAGAAGATTGGAATCAATGAACGTGCTCCCTACAATGGCTCTGTTATCCCCTTTCTTCCTAAGAGTAATCACGACCACCACATTCCTTAAAGACCTGGTAGTGAGCCTGTGAGTCTAATGTCACTGCACAGCAAGCAAAGGATTGGGGATTCAGTGGTGTAATTTTAAGAGGTCGTGCGACATGAAGCCTCTATCAGAAAAAGGAAAGCCGTTGCGCGTTAGCGCATCCGTTTTCATAACCAAATGATTGTTTAGCCAATGATGGATTACGAGCCACGGAATGATAACACAAATTTAAGCTATTTTTTACACTTGGAAAGCCATGTCTTTGAAAAAACTAAGATTTAATTGGTTATTTACAATATTCTTTTGGTATGAAATGCAGTAAACCGAAGGATGACACATGAGGTAACAAGGAATGCTTACTTGCCGAAATGTGGCAGCAAACATGTACTTTTCCTGCATTGAGGATCTAACGTTTGAGGTACGGAGATACCTTTTTTCAGGATTTATGCATTCTTTCATTCAAAATAGTTATCTATAAAATCTGCATATCTGATGGTTTATGATTGAAATAAGGTGTTTTTAATGAGTTATTCGAGTTGTCATGTATAGATTGTTAGCGTTAAAAAGCAAATAGACGTACCATTCATTAGGGAACACTGTTCATTAGATCTGAGAAGCATAAAAATAAGCAATCCCAAATACTTGAATATGAGTACAGAGTACTACGTAACTTTCTTTTCGACAGGTCGAATTGGCATCTGTTGCACGGCCTTTCATAGGCAGGGTGAGCAAGGCTCGGTTAGGAATGTGACGAAGGAATTTATGGACATTGGATGCCACAAGGCTTGAGCTTAAACCAGATAAGACTGCACCTAAAAGTGTTGTCTTACAAGGTTAGTCTTTGTTTTTCAGGCACAGATAATCGAGTCTACAGATATTTGCATCATATTTCAGTTTTAACACATTTAGCTATCGCTACTTACACCCATGGTGTGTACATAATTAAGTTTGGCATCAATATTTTGTGTGGCTCCATTGATATATAGCGTTTGATTTATAAATGAAAAAACAAACTTATATCTTTGCATTTAGATAGAACTTCCAGACTTCAAAATTTATACAACCAGAAACGAATATCTAAATGTGTACTCTGTTGTTGTGGTCTCATCGATATGTAGCTATAGGTTTATTTTTTCGTTATAGCAGCCGGCCCACTTTCTACTGAAAAACGCCTGTGGTCTCATCGATATGTAGCTATAGGTTCATTTCAGCAACCAATGATCGCCCAATTTTGAGATTTTCTCCAAACTGGTTTTTTTTCAGGTTGAGTTAATGAAAGAAGCGGGAATTCGCGTGTTGCTGTGAAGGACTACAAGGCAATCTTGCTTCGGCCTTTGCAATGGTATCCACACAAAAATGTTGAAAGCAGGAAACAAGCAACAGAATTAGTTGCTGCATATGAGGTACTTCCTTTTACCTTTACCTTATAATAGTCAAACTAGACACTTTTGGTAATGAGTAAGACCGCATATAGCTCCACACGGATTCGACCTTCTTTTTTTTCTTTTTTTGTCGCAGGAAGTTCGGTATATATAGTGGAGTCTCTCCGCAGTTTCTGTGTTGTATACTTTAGGATTTACGTTCTTGACTTTGAAGTTGTTTGGAATAGTTTTTTTTTTTCCTTTTTTTTTTGTACATATCCTGTTACTAAGATTTGAAAAAAGCCAATAAAGTTCGCATTTTTCGGCTTATAGGTTGCTTACACCTTCAAATCTATGTTGTATATTGAGCAATTGGGCATTTTATTAATGTTATGTGAAATACAAGATTGCTCATAAACACAATAAATAATATTAACAGAAACCACGATGCCTGGCCGCAACGCGGCCATCCGGCGCCTTTCTCGTTAATTATTATACGAAAAAAAAAGCCATTGACAACAGCCCAAAAAGTAAAAAAATAAAAAATCCAATGGGATCTACAACATCTAGTAGTGACGGACCCAGAAAAATGGATGTGGGGGGCAAAAAAGTTTTTTTTTTTTTTTTTTTTTTTTTTTAAAAAACAACAAAATGCGGAAGAAAAAAATGAGATTGTAATGATAAATCGAGTATTTTTGCTTAGAGATGAAGTATTTATAAGGCTTTAGAGCGTTTAATGTTGTGTTTTAATATGTGGGTGGGGGGGCAATTTGAGTTTTGGGTGGGGGTCACTTTCGAAAAACGGTCAAAATTTTAAAAAACTACACTAAAATTTCAACTTTTTCGGCCGCCCATGGGGGCACCGGCCCCCATACTTACACTATAGATCCGTCCCTGACCTCTAGCATGTCTTCATCCCCTGCAACCCAAGAATCAAAAGATCAATTAATACCCCCAGAAGACTTAGAATTTGCGATACATATGATGCGTGGTAAGTGTAAAAAAGACATTTATCAATGCGTTTGATTGTGCTATAGAAGATGATAAGAATAATGAAAATATCAAAAACAAATGCCGTAAAGTTGCTTCAGATTTCGATGAATGCATGGAAGCTAATCAAGATCACTATGGTGATATTTTTTTTTTTTTTTTGACGGCAATTGTGGCTACATGACCCCTAGCCCAGAAGGCGTAGCGAGGTCCAGCCCAGAAGGCAATGGCACCCTTCCCTTTACGCACGCGGGAGGAAACCCTTATTGCCCTAGACAAGACTCGTACTTGAGACTTTGCCTAGGAGGATAAAACCTCCATACCGCTAGACCAGAAGCCCATTGGTACTATGGTGACATTTTGCAAGAACTAGATAATTCTCCGGCTGATGATGATCAAATATTTGAAAATTGAGAGCTCTAACAGAAAAGGAATGCTGGTATTGTTTGTATATGAAGCAAGGCGAGTGTAAAGAAACATATATCAATTGGAGAAAATGTGTTGACGAAGCGAAGAAGAATGATGAAGATAGTGCCACTAAATGTGGTGTAGCTACTTCTGCTCTTAAGAAGTGTATCGAAGCTGACCAAGATTATTGTTCGCGAGAAAAAACTTGTTGCAAAGAAACTAGGAATTTTGAGGTAGCTAAACAAGAGGGAGGAATTTAAGTTTTGTTAAGAGTTAATTTTATTTATAGTGTAGTGCCAAATATGTCATTGCATGGCTAACTTTTTTTATAGAGCAAATTCCTAAAATGGTAATTTTTCTTGATTAATTTCCTAAAAAGATACAAAACCAACATGTTTTCCCAATATGGTCATGTGCGAACGTGCGAATGTGCGATCCCACTTAATGTGCGACACGTGTCCACTTTTTTAATAATAGTAGTTGGGAATATTAATGATTGAATTTTAATTTCTTAACTTAAATGACTAATATACCCTTATCTTTCACTTATAACACCATTTCTTATTTCTTTCCCATTACCACCATAACTCACCTAACTCACTCACTCTCTCTCTCAAAAATTCCGGCCACCATATTTACCACCACTTGAAGTTTTTTTTCCCTTAGATCTACAAGTATTTGCCACCACCATAAACGGATCTTGCCGCCACCACCATCACTAACCTAGATCCGACACCATCACCACCCATGTTTCTGGTTTCAGATCTACCCACCACGGATCTTGTTTGGTAAACCCATAAGTTTTAAGCCCGAAAATCAAGATTCGTGACTCGTGAGTCACGAGTTGACTCACACCGGTTCAACACCGCGCGTGGCTCGGTGTTTTCTACCTTTTTCTTCTCGATCTACAAAATGGAGACGGCTAGGAGTGGTGTTGATGGTTGTTTATGGCGCGTAGGTGGAAAAGAAGTGGTGGTGA
>LBNU01021906.1:26582-43049 GCA_014162995.1 Artemisia annua
TTCATCTTTTTTGGAAGAAGATCTAACCATGTTACTTCACTATCCACATCAAACGAATCAGGGGAGTATTTGATTTCATTCTTTCATTTTATTTACTTTTACATCTTCTATTTGAACATTGGGGACAATGTTCGGTTTAAGTGTAAGGGGGTAAATGAAGGCACCGTAGAGAATACAATTGCGCTTGAGTTTTGTTTGTTTGAAGTAAATTTGTAATAAAACCAAGAGAAATATTTGTTAGGGCAATTTTAGCGCCAATTTAAAATTTTTTACAACATTTAGAAGTGAAACTTTGGTCTTAATGAGCGTCTCATGGATAGGAAATTGTATGACTAGCACAAAACCGTACCACTAAAAAATTTTCCACCAACCTTCTTCCATAAAAACTATCCAATCAATTATCGATATAACAAATTAAATGGAACTCAAAATCAATCATCTCTTCCATAAAAATATGCAAGTTCACAATTTGTAACCATTGTCTTAAAGTCAGAATATCATTCAACATACAAACTATTCAAAATTGTCTTCACGTCTTTCCAACAGGCTTTTTGTCTTCTGAATTTTCACCAACCTTCTTCACAATCTTCTGCTCTTTAACTAAGAAAGAAAGAACAATGATCAGTAACCAAGTCACCAAACAAATGACATAAAAAACATATATATTTGCAAGGAACAGCTTCTTGCTGAAGTTCTGTATGCATCCTTGGTGACTATGATCATATAAACCTTAGGGTTAATGGCATATAATAGCAACGTACTTTTCCATTTGTGTCATTATCAGATATGAACTAAAAATATTACCACAATACCCATCGAACTTTGCCACTTTTGTGCCGATATCAGCAACTTCGCCATTTTTACTTTCAAAATTCACGTCATGTGACACATGTACATGTCATGCCCCTTTTTTTGTACTGTTAGGTTCCATGTTAGCCCCTTATACACACCGTTAGGTCGTCTTCCCCAATCAAAACACATATAACCCTAACACTAACATATACAACCTAACAGTGTGTATTAAGGGCTGACATAGAACCTAACGGTACAAAAAAAAGGGGCATGACATGTACATGTGTCACATGACGTGAATTTTGAAAGTAAAAATGGCGAAGTTGCTGATATCGGCACAAAAATGGCAAAGTTCGATGGGTATTGTGGTAATATTTTTAGTTCATATCTAATAATGGCACAAATGGAAAAGTATGTTGCTATTATATGCCATTAACCCTATACCTTATAAACATATCAATATCCGACAATATAAACTTGCACAACAATACACCTGGTAGGTGAAGTTGGCGCGCCATAACCCGTTTTAAAGTAAGTGAAACCATGAATAGGCATGTGTACTAGGATAGTCAAACAAATAAAAAGAGCATACAACTTATCACGAATAAACTTGATCTAGATTCAATGTCAACCTGTTTATTCTTGAATCAGAATATATGCATGTGAGGTTAACGTACATTTTACACTCAAATATTCAGTTAACCTCAATAATTTACAAAGGAATACGCCCAAGAATAATCAGATATACTAAAATCTCTAAACAATCAATGTGGAAATCAGATACAATGGAGTAAACTAGGGACATCAGATGCAACCCAACCACAATTAACTCAGAGGTTCATACAAGGTTCGGGAAAATAGGGTCCAGGGTGGGTTGTTCGGTTTACCTGATAATTTTATATAACTGAGGCCAGTTTGGGGACAGCACAAGGCGATTTTGCATACATAGACTTTTTGTTTTGCAGCTCTCGAGTGTTCTCTTTTTCTATACATACAGATTCAGAATTATCACTGTTATATTGCTTAGTGTTTCCTATCCTTAGCTTTAGAACATTATTTTGATGACTGTTATGAAATTACTTTGTGTACATTGCAGCTTAATAGATTATGCATTCTGATTTAGACAGCAAATAGCTTATGTTTCCAACGTAAAACTGAATTGCTCTTTGCTCATGAAACCAGCTAACTGCAGCTTCTGTCTGTAGCTTTTAATTGCCTATTCATTTGATCAACATTTGTCATTGAATTACTTTACGCAACATTCTACCTATCTTTTTGTGCAGCATTTCGACTTAAGGTGGTTAAACTGATGAGGCTTATTGACAGCTAGGAGGATATACAAATACACTTAATATGTCATGATTAACTAAAATTAATATTAAATCTACAGAAGACTCCTAAACTCAGCAGTAGAACCTCATGAAGACATCACGCCTTTCCATCCATTAGTAGCTTCACCATAAGACACTTCAAAGATTCAGTGCTGAAAGAAGATTTCCTTATTTCAGAAACAGCAAAGCATGTGGACTAAGAAAAAAGAAGTGTAGCGAAAGAAATAGAAGGTGATGAGGTCAGACACAAAAATAACACTCTTAAGGTCCACCAGCATCTTTTTCTTGCAGTTCTTTTGTGCTATACTGGATATATTTTGATACTGACTGTACAAAAAGCAGACAGAAAACAAATACTACAAAGCGAGAGGCTTGTCATGGATAGGATGCACGTGAAGAGACTAACACAAAAAGCGCTAAACTTAACAAAGGGTTATGAATTTCTGTTAGTTCTAATGTGAAGATAACGAGAAGAGATAACAACTTTTAAATATCAACAGCGTTCACAAGATTATTTAATGGCTCGTAATCATTCAGTCTCACGTAAGAATATGTATAGATGCTATCAACTCCAGCACAAACCCCAGCCAAAAGGTCAGTTATTAGTCAGGTGTAGACAAAGAAAAATGTGGTGACGAAGTAAAACAGATGACGAAGAAGAAGTAACAAAGATAAGGAAAGTTGGATTCATGCTATTATACTTGTATTTTAGTAAAGATAGAACACCTAGAAAACAAAGTATAATAATATCATTACTGATTGCTTTAAAGACCAAACCTGCCACAGTGGGGTACAATCCCCACCAGGCAGTGTACCTGACCGATGTAGTATAGTGTAGTGGCAAGTACTGGGGGATTGATCGTTCTCTCACAGGGAATAGTGTTCGTTAGGTTAAAGACTACTCTAATTAAGGTCTAAGGGTGGAAGATGATTATTTTTGTATTTTTATATTTTTATGAAAGCAGTAAAATCTCGGTTTTGAACATCTACATGGTTCCATGAATATTGTCACACAAAAATCTCAAGCACCAATAATGCATCATAATGCTAATTTGAGGCATAACACCCCAATTATGACACCATCTAACATTCTAAACTTGCTAAAGGTAAAAACCCTATTTATGATAGGCTGATTCGGGTTATGTTTCATTTCTCATGCGCAAAACGGATAAAAACAAAACATTCTATTAGGAAATGGATCAAGGGTCATCTAAAGTTAATTCAAGTGTATTTATGGTACATACAGTATACATATCCAAATAGAACTACTCTAAAAAGACAAAACTGTGTTAAGTCAATGAGAAAACACATCGTTTGACACCTAATGTAACACCATTGCTAAAACTGCAGTTAAAGTTGTAGACACATATAAGCATATTCCAATATTCCAAGTCGACCGGCACCCAAATATACTCATGCTCTAGATTACATAAGAGCAATTTAAAAATACTAATCTAGCCATTCAGAAAATAAGTGAATGCAAACTAGCGGAGTAAAAGGTACATGTGAAACTATCACACCATTTAGCGTGCAATATTAGTCTAGCTTTGTAAACATAGCCAATAACCACAAAATTGTCCTAACAAAACTTAAAATTTCTGTGATTAACAGCCAAAACTAAACCTAGAAATAACAGATTAAGCCACTTGTTACGGATAACTAACATTCTTCCCCGAAACTCTATATGAAAAGAGAGACTGACACAAACAGTGTCCAATAAATCCGAAATGACAACGGTCACGTTAACAGACCTTTCTAAAAATTTGAATTGCTTAGTAGTACCTCCTGGATATCTATGGTTCAGTCTCAATTTTCCAAATGCTATAACCATTAACTGCAACATGTGTCTGGACTACATACGATGCTATCTATATTCGCAAATTTAGTTTTAACAATGGTTAATATCCTCTAACGCAGAATAAGAGGTATGCAGGAAATCACTATCTTAGTTGTGTTGGTTTAGCGAGACTCAATTAACTTTGCTAAACTTTCACTGATAGTAATCTCTTTGAATAGAGTAGACAGGATATTAGGTACATTCCGAGTTATCGAATCTGCTAAAATGGGTAAAAACTAAAAACATATAAAATGCTAAAAAGAAATGGGTAGACTAGAAAGTCACCTAGAGGGTTTTCAAAGTAATTTTGGTACACACAAAATCTCAAATCAATTTATTCAAAAAGACAAATATTAATGTGCCAATATGTCTGTACTTTGTAAGAAAGTTTTCAAATAAACAGAATATGTATCGACACATACAAGATAAGTTCATGTTTTCAGAAGTTACTCCCAAATTGTGATATGTGACATCCCAAGTGCATATAAATGTTAACATGGTGACGTATCACCTATTTTACACTATGCATTCATGTCATCAAATATTATACAATTGGTATGCGCACTGTTATTCTTCACAATTGGCACACCACAAGTCGTTTTTCCACGTTAAAACGAAAACAAGACTTCGGGTGGTTAAACCAATCTAGCTAAAACAGTGATAGACATTTGGAATCTGTTAAGGGGGTGTTTTTTTCGGCTTATGGCTTATTTGGTTTTCGGCTTATGTTTCATGAGCTCACTTTTTGTGGCTTATTTTGAGATTTTCTGGCTATAAGCTTATCATGATAAGTTTATATAATCTCACAAGTTTCAAAATAAGCCACAAAAAGTGAGTTCATGAAACATAAGCCGAAAACTACATAAGCCATAAGCCCGCTATATAAGTGGAAACGAACACCCCCTAAGTAACATTTACCTATTCACAAACATTTACCTATCAGAAAAGTTAGTAACATTTACCTAAACAATTATAAAAATTAAACTCACAAAACCGTGAAAAACGAAAACATACCACTCAAAGATCATCCTGGCTCCTCAAATACTCCCCGGCATCGGCCTGCCTAATAACCACAAGCCCATTCGGGTCCATCTTCCTACACTCCTGAGTCCCCTTCGCCGCAATCCCAAACCCAAGCGGCAAATCCGACATGGAAAAAACAACCACCCCATCATACGCCTGAATATTATCCGTAATCCTCCCTAACCCACCTTTCACAACATCATTCCCATACAAAAAACTCATCTCACTAGTAGGCTTCAACCAGACCTTATGCTTAGCATTATTAGCTAAAAGATTCAAAGCTTGGATAGTCAAATGAAACTTTCCACTTTTGGTAAACTTTCCTATGTTGGTACCGAATGAGACCAGATTTTCTCGTTTAATGTTGGTGGCTCGTTTGACTAGAGACTCGGAGACGTAGTAGACGCGGTTTTTGTGGAGACGGAAGCAGTAGCGGCCTGGGGTTGGGTCGGGGCCTTCGTGGGAGGGGGATTCGACTATGTTTTTTAAGTTGTTGCCGGTGAATTTGAAGAGCTTTTCGAAGACTTGGGTTGTTTCGGATTCGTCTAGTGGTCTCATTTTTTGATTTTGGGTGTGGCTGCTGTTGCTGGTTAAAACCCTAGTTTGAGAGGAAGAGGATGAGGTGTTTAGGGTTTATTGGTCTGGTTTGGGATTTAAATGGGTACCCGACTTTTATTTATTTATTTTAGGTTGTGTTATATCTACAACAAAACAAATGTATCATCAACAAAACAAATGTATCATTTTTTTACTAACAAGTCTTTAGTTGTCTCTCTTTTCGGGTTTTGCTAATAACGGCTTTTAGAATTATGCTTATTCACAAACTTTGAACTTTTTATTCAAAAAATTATGCATTGTCCAAACAAAATCATCATGAATTAAGTATTAGTGCCTATTGTTTCTCAAACACGTTTGTAATTCGTATAATTTATTGGTTGTATAAGCAAAATAGGTTGCAAATGTTTTTACTCGTGTCTTAAGTTTAGCATTATTTTGAAACAGGAAAGTGAAGTTTGTTGTTAACCACAACCCTTAAGCTGTTGTTAGCATTTCTCTTTTCTTAAAAGGTTTTCATAAAATACTAAGTCACAAAGTTTTGATCTTTTATAAGAAAGTGAAAAGTATAGATCTCAAATTTGACTATAAAAATAAAAAGAGTTATTTACAATTCTTAGCTTTTTTCCTTATATATATTTTTTTTACAATCTCTTACAATTTATTTATTTATTTTTTTCTAAACAGGTTTTCTAAATTTTCATAGAAATAAAACCCCTTTGTTTTTCTTTAAAAAATCATGACAGAGAATTAATAAAAAATTTCTACAACTAAATACAGATTTAGAGTTGTTTCCAGTATATGTGGTTTTAACAATTTTGTATACATCTAGTAAAGTCTAAAATTATATATACGGAGCAGTCTTTGACATGATGTGAAACACAATCCTAGACCAACATAAAAAAAAATGACCGGTTAAGATTGGATATAAACAATTTTGTTTCGTGTTCAGATCGACTCACTTAACTTGTTTATTAATCATGTTATGTTTAGGTCACAGATAGGTGAAACGGGTCGACCCGTCAACTTGTTTAAGTTTTTTTCTGAAACATTACAAGTTAAAAACATATAATTGATTATGATAAGTCGTGTTCGGGTTCGGTGCAAACATGTTGTGATTGGCAAAACTGGCATGATTACCTATGCATGACATGTTCGGGTTAGAGTTGTCACCAACTAGAACCCGACACAAGCAAACCATCTATTAAATGATTCTTCTTTGTTTGTAAAAAACTTGTGAAAAGGATATGATAAATGCTAACAAAAGCCCTTAGTGTTGTTAACAATCAAATCTCCACAAAATCTGTTGATATTAAAACATAATAAATGACAAGCTCCGTATTTTCCGCTAACATAAGCGATAGGAATAGAGTGTATCATATTTGTATTTGAGATACTCTAGCAAATTGTTAGTGATTTTGAACGATTTTATTTAAACATTGTGTAACGTCTAAAAATAAGTTTCGGTAATATGTTGTTAACAACAAACTTAAGGGCTGTTGTTAGCAAAACTCAAAAGATACATACAATTTTGTAAATAGCAGACAAAGATATTATTGATCGTGTGTTTTGGATGATTATATAATGAGATTTCATGTCTACTTATAAAAGAATATTACTTAGAGAATAAGCAAACATTACCGTAAGCCTAATGGACCTTAAGCCTTTAGGGCTTGGGCGTTAACCTATCATCTAACACTCTGCTATAGTTTGAACGAAAGGTTTCCGGACATACAATCTAGATAGAATGTTGAAATCGTCTTCTTCTTCTCATTCTTATTTTATTTTTCTCCTCTTATCTGTTGCTCGTTTGCACGAAGATGGACTTGTATTCGGCGACATAATTGCAAAATGCTTCATCGTTTCCTCCATTTTTTTTTATCACGTTTGCTTTTTTTTACATCATGGCTTGTTTTGCCTTTAGGAAGGGGCCGCAATGTGATGGTAAACTTTTGTTGTCAATGACAATGATCGGGAAAAAATTGATGAGAAAGGCAACTCAACATACTTTGTGTGTTTTGACGACCAAGGTTTAGGATTTATGCATTGAATACGAAAAACTAAAGCTCAATTAACAAAAATAAAGCAGAAATAACTGGGATCCTTTTGGATCACCGGCGAGTAGCCGATGACCGGAGGATATCAAATTTTGTAGGTGGATCTAACCTAAAGTTCGAATACCATGTAAGATAACAAATAAATATTATTGATTGTGTGTGATTACATAATGAGATTTCATGTCTATTTATAAAAGAATATGACTTAGAGAATAAGCTAACATAATCTTAAATCTAATGGACCCTCTAACCCTTTAGCCTTGGGCCTAAATCTAACAAAAATTTCCATCTTTTTTTACAAGTTTTGATTTGGGCATGTTCTTCTTACTGAGATTTGATCAACTTTATGTGTTCTATGACTTCTATCTTTAAAGGGACCAAGTCTTCAGTCAGTATTCAGTTGGCCTAACTCTTGTGCTTTGTCGTGTCGTTGTTCCAAATTCTCGCATCTTTTCTTCTTATGAAAATGTTGCTCAAAAAACTTAGATGATTATCTAAAATTATAGTTTAGTAAACACATGTAACAAATTACTTAGAAGAAAGAGGTAAACTGGTTGCTATTTCTAGCGCATTTAAAAAAAATGTGTTGGACAAATCAATTTGACTCGACCCAACCAATTTTAAGCCACTTTAAATTTACCCGTTTGACCATTATTTAACCGTACATTTTGCATATGGAGTTGAGTAGTTCTGTAACTCCAAAAACACTTTCTCGAGACTAATTTAATTTGGTAACTGGTGCGAAATTTGCCTCCTTAAAATTTTCTAATTAAACAAATCTGCTCAACATTACGTATATATCTTCCATAAATTATAAAAACTCAATAAGGTTTATAAATGATTGATTTGTAAGAAAACAGTATTCTTGTATGACTCACCCTCTTAACAAGTTGGTTGAAAGATAAGTTTTCTGTATTTAAACTTACTAGCCAGCAACATCGACATCAGGGATGAAACCAAGTCACACGTATTGTTTTGGAAGGCATCAAGTCATACACTTTAAGGCATCAAACTCGTTTGTTTCTGGCAGATTCTTACAAACCACAATTGTTTCCTAAGCCTCCATCAACTTCCAATCCATGGTGCATGAAAACAAAAGCTCACTAAAATAATAACCTTGAAAATGAAAGATTACTTGACAAAAAAACATTTGAAAACGATAGCATTGTCAGAGTGATCACCTTGAAAATGAAACTTGCATTAAGAAATTAAAATAGCCGACTAAAAGAATGTAATAAGCACAATATCTACATTACTATATATTGTGTTATATTGATATATATTCTTGAACACAACGATTACTAGTCTACAAATTCTTATAATCCTTGATTTTATAGCCCAAAGCTAAAACCTGTTTGAATCTCATTAGCGATTTCTTTCCATGGAGAATGTGGGCTACATCATCATGTTTTCTATCATCTTATACATGGTTACCAAGCATTTTGTACATAAGTTTAAAAAGTACCCACCAAGACCTTTTTTCTCTATACCTATACTCGGGCATATGTATCTCTTGAAGAAGCCGTTGCATCGGACTCTAGCAAAGATTTCAAACCAATATGGTCCAGTTGTGTTTCTTGAATTTGGTTCACGCCCAGTTGTTGTTGTCTCCTCTCCTTCTGCCGCTGAGGATTGCTTTGCAACAAACGATTTAGTCTTTGCAAACCGACCAAAGTTGCTTGCTGGGAAGCACCTTGGCTACAACTACACTACTCTTACTTGGGCCTCATATGGACACCATTGGCGAAATTTGAGGAAAATTGCTTCTATCGAGATTTTGTCAAATAAACGTATTGAAATGTTTACAAATATTCGACGTGATGAGATGCTTTCTTTAGTCTCTAGCTTAAATGGTCAGTCTCAAAAGGGCCAATATGTAATTGTTGACATGAAGTCGTGCTTTTTCAAGGTCATGTTGAATACATTAACAAGGATGATCACAGGAAGGAAGGAAGAAACGGAGGCAAGAGAGTTTCAAGAAATGGTGGAGGAAAATTTCCGGATAAGTGGTGCGTCTAATATTGGTGATTTTGTGCCGATGGTGAAGTGGATTGGCTTAAGTTCGATTGAAAAGGAGATGATAAAACTAAATAGAAAAAAAGATTCATGCATTCAAGAAATGATTGAATTGCACAGGAGAACGAGAAACCATTCTTTCGAAGGGAGTAAGACAATTATCGATGTCCTATTATCCTTGCAAGAAACTGAACCAGAATACTATACCGATGAAATCATTAGAGGCTTGATACTAGTAAGCTTTCTTAGACACTTAAATATCTTCTAAACAGTTTTTCTAATGCAAGCTTTTTATTAAATATGAAACATTTAGACTTAAATGGTTTTGCGTCAACCCAACAAGGTTCGACCTCTACCAAAACTATCCGTTCACACCCTAACCCATATCCATGACCACTTAACCAAGCAACTCACTTTACCATATAGAGACCAAATCATTTAGTTTTGTTGGTGTTTATGAACTGAACTTTGTCAATTCTTGATGCACAGAATATGATATCAGCAGGAACTGATACTTCAGCAAACACACTAGAATGGGCTTTATCGCTTCTCCTAAACCACCCAGATTCTCTCAAAAAGATAGTTGACGAAATTGACAAGAAAGTGGGTTCATCAAGACTTATGAACGATTCAGATCTTTCTCATCTTCCATATCTCCATGGAGTTATAAATGAAACACTTCGTATGTGCCCTGCTACTGCACTAATTCCACCCCACGAATCTACAGAAGAATGTACCATTGGTGGTTTCCGTGTCTCCTCAGGAACAATGCTTTTGGTAAACCTTTGGGCTATTCAAAATGACCCAAAGATATGGAAAGAGCCTGAAAGATTTAAGCCGGAGAGATTTGTTGATGTTGAAGGGCAAAGGGATGGATTTAAGTTTATGCCATTTGGCTCAGGGCGAAGGGGGTGTCCAGGAGAAGCTTTGGCTATGCGTATGGTTGGGTTAACTTTAGGGACACTTCTTCAGTGTTTTGAATGGGAGAGAATTAGTGTTGAGAAAGTAGACATGAGTGAAGGGGCTGGGCTCACCATGCCGAAAGCCCAGCGTTTGGTTGCTAAATATAGACCTCGTCCGCACATGGTGGATCTTATTTCTCGCATATAAGCGTTTCAAATTTGCACACATTTTATTAGAAAGGTGAATGAGATTGGCCGGGCCAACCAATCTACTATTACCTATCTAATACATATGACGATATGAATATCGCTGATTCAGTATTTTGGTGCTACCTTTTTCCTAATTTGTTTATGTTAAGTGCTTTATTTCAATTTGTACTGTTTTCAAGAGATAGATTTATGGCTTGTATGTTTGTATCTAACTTTGGTTATGTATGTGTAATTGTGTATACAGGATTAATAGCCATCGTTTTACTTTCAATTCAATCAATGTGAAAGTAAAATTACATTACATTAGTGCATATATTCATGACTAGATGTACTCGTAACAGTGCTGGATAATCAAATTATGCACCAACAAGTTGTGGACATTTCGTGTCAACTCTACAAAGTTGCTTTTTTATGGGTGGTTCTAGTAGAGAATGATACACCGTTGCAGAGACATGATATTAGTAACAAAGCCAGCTTATACATTTGCCGGTCCTTTCTCAATATCTTTATGTACTGATGTGATGGAATATGTTATAGAACGATATGATTAATACACGGAACAATTTTATATATAGTAATATAACTGTATGATTGATAATTCTTAGCAAAATTTGCTCAAAAAAAAAAAAAGATAATTCTTAGCAATAAAGCAATGGATCTTTCACTTGGTTATTTCAATGTTAGTTAGGTAAACTTTATGTACCACCTGTCAAGCGCACAAGCCCTATTGTGGATGTCCCTGCGGGAAAGGCTGTGCTACTTAATGATCAATGTCATTGACCATGAGGTAGATGACTATGAATAGATAATATAACTTTTTCCATGAGCATAAACAAAGTCATCAGACAAGTCAACCTCATTTAGGTATCATGGAAAGATGATCATTTGTTCTTTTGTGATGGTAATATATGGGTCATTATAAATGTATACCTTGTTAACTTGTTGTTAACAAGTCAACCTCATTTAGTTGTTAACTTGTTGTCGGCCGTATGATTCTACCTTGCCAAAAGCATACCTTCACACAAGTCATCAGAAAAACATATGACTATATACATAAAAACAATAAAAATACATGACTACTATTTCCCTGAAATGACATCTTCTATTTCCCTGAATATCGATTAATAAGGCATAATTATATGCTCGTTGACAGAGACCTTCTTTCCTTGAAATATTTCCCAAGGCTTAGAGTCGGTCAAGTGATTGCTAGCTTCAGCAACACCATGATGGTGAGACAATAAGGTCTTAAAATCATAGACGCTTATAGAAACATGTCTTATATCTCCAGGAACCTTCAAGGATTGATTTCATGATTTCATAGAGATCCTCTCATAGCAGCTCATGATTTGATGGTCACTACCAATTGAATGTGAAGTGGGCAATCCCCCTCACGATACAGGAATCATCCAAGAGCCCTTGTTACGGAGTGAAGTGGAACCTATTGACAACAAATTTCCTGTGCTAATCAAACCATATAGCCACTAGAAGATCTCATGGATCACTCCTATTTTACATTCTTTTCCATCTCTAGGATTATGTAATCCTGTGACTATTGGAAAGTTAGCAAGATATCCAACTTATATAATCACCGCAACTTACATGTTAATAGTTCTAAAGTATTATAAGGTTTAATCAACGTATCAGCTAATTTGCCTTATATCCAGTGATTACACTACAGTACTAGTCGTCCAACAAAAATGTAGTAAACACATCAAAAGAGAAAAGGAACAAATCAATCGGAATCCAATGTTTATAGATAATGAACACTTGTTTATAAAAAAATAGGTGATTAGTTCGCATCAAATATTTATTTGCAACCATGAAACTTATTTTATTATCGCATATGCAAGCAGCACTAATATATATTCCTTAATTGGTGGAGAAATCATTTTTTTTATAGTTTTGACAGAAACTCTTTATATAGAAAAATTATGAATCACTAATGTGTCACTACACATTCTTCAATCTTCACCAAATATGAGAATTGAAGTCAACGTCTGGATTTGCATACCAATTTTTGTAGTTGTGTATCTCCTAACAAAACATGTATTTCATAAGCTTCATAATCTCCCCCCAACTCCATTTCCAGTACTTCCTCTAATAGGCCATCTTTACCTCTTAAAAAAACCACTTCACAGATCGCTAGCCGAGCTTTCAAAACGTCACGGGGCACTTCTTTCCCTCCAACTAGCGTCACGTCAAGTTCTCCATGTTTCATCCTCTTTGGTCGCAGAAGAATGCCTTTCTAAAAATGATATCATATTTGCCAATCGACCTAACCTTCTAAGTGGGAAGTATTTTGGGTACAACTACACGAGCCTTTCTTGGGCTCCTTATGGTGATCATTGGCAAAATCTAAGACGTATCTCAGCTCTAGAAATCCTATCCTCTTCTCGCCTTGAAAAGCTCTCTCATATCCGTCTTGATGAGACTAGGTCCTTGTTAGGACGTTTATTTTTATCAGCCAATGAGAATCCAAATCAGATATTGGATCTGAGATCGGAATTGTTTGGGTTAATGTTTAATGTAATGACAAGGATGATGGGAGGAAAGAGTTTTTATGGTTTGGCCAATGGAAAATCAGAGGACGGGAAGAGGTTTCAGGACATAGTGACCGCCACGTCTAAGGTAAATTCAGAGGCAGGGATAGTGGATATGTTTCCAAATTTGTTGTGGTTAGTTGCTAGAAAATTAGAAAAAAGGTATGCCGCTGTGCAGAAAAGGCGTGATGACTTTATGCAAGAATGGATCGACGAACTTCGTGCAGATGGTCTAGGTGACGGAGAAGGGAAGAAAACATTTCTTAGAGTTCTGTTATCGTTACAAGATAAAGATCCTGAATACTACACAGACAAAGAGATTAAAAGCCTTTCACTGGTAATATCTTCCTTTTCATTGTATGTAACATGTTTTCAGTTTTACCATTACACGCAAGTATCATTCTATATATAGTAGATAAAAGTATAAAACAGTGACATAGAATAACACTAGATGTTTATCATTGCCGTCTAGAAAAAAGAAAAAGAAAAACGGGTAACAGGCTTAGTCAGATTTTTGGATCCGCCACTGTAATTTACAGGAGTACTTTGTTAGCATTACATATTTCAAATATGGGTTTTTCTAAATATACGTGGTGATTGGCAAATGGTTAATAAACTTCAAATGTTTCTATTGGTGACAGACTCTATTACATGGAGGAATCAACACTTCAGTAGAGACAATGGAGTGGGCAATGTCACTTTTACTTAACAATCCTCACGTTTTACTTAAGGCGCAAAATGAGATAGACAGTCTTGTAGGATGTGATCGACTAGTCAATGAAAAAGATTTATCAAAGCTATCATACTTGCAGTGTATCATTCACGAGACATTGAGGATGCATCCCACGGTCCCGTTACTTCTTCCTCACGAGTCATCCAAAGACTGTAAGGTGGGAGGTTATCATATCCCACATGGCACAATGTTGTTTGTGAATGTGTGGGCTATACAAAACGATCCCAACAAATGGGATTGTCCCCAAAACTTTATACCTGAGAGGTTTGAAGGCAAAGAAAATACTGCCAGTGTGAAAGAGGGGTTGATTATGATGCCATTTGGGTCAGGGAGGAGACGATGCCCTGGTGAAAACTTGGCAATGCGTATTATGGGATTGGCATTAGCATCGATGATTCAATGCTTTGATTGGAAACGTGTTAGTGAGGAATTGGTTGATACGACAGAATCTGGTGCGATCACTGCGCCTAAGGCTCAACCTTTGATGGCTAAGTACCACACTCGTTCAATCATTGTTCCTCATTTATCCCAAATCTAAAACAAGGCGCGTAGTTGCCATGATCCGCTTGTTCCATTCTAGCTTCTAAACAAAATTCTTCAAGTGCAATGTATAACTTGTACATACGAAAGTCATACAAACTTATAGTTATGAATTATGATCCTCTCATGCTCATTTTGACCATTATGGGTCATATTGAAATTGTTATGACTGTATATTTGATTTAAATTATATTAAAGGTCCCAGAATGAGCACCCATTTTTCTTTTAATTTCCCTCTCACAAAAAACTCTAACATGACCCATAATGTTCAAAATGAAATTATAACTTTGGAATTCATTTCCTATCACAAGTATTTATAAAAGTATAACACAACCAAACTCATGTGGCTCATTCAAAAACTGCATTTGAAGTTGCCCCCCAATAGCCCAAAAACAGCCCAAGAAACAGCAGTAGCCCAGCAACCCAGCAGATCAGCAGTAACCCACCAACAGGTAACTAAGGTTCAAGAAACAAATATAAATAACCTGTAAATATTCAAGGTAAAGAGCCGAAGAAGCCGAGCGGATGGCTAAGTTAGGGCTTAGGTCATAACTCGTGTCGCAGCAGAAGCAGATCGATTGTAATTTGCTGAAAAGTAGGTTCAATGTGAACTCTAAATAATGAAACCGGTTACCTGAATTCCTGAACCGAAAAAAGAGACGGGTTAAATTTTATACTAGTAACACTTTAACTGATGAAGCACCAGAATATGGATACCTCGTTAACACGAATCAGGACGCTTATCAAGTCGGGTAATCCTGGGTCCAGTTTTAAATCGACATCACTAAATGTGTTTATACTTTCTGAAATGAGTGTTTGATCTGATACCAAATATATATATGAGAGGAAGGTTCAACAACGCCACAAATGAATGCTAACCATCTCATGCGTAACCATATCAATGTTACTTGGTTAACTTACAACTAAATTATAATCAATGCACTTATGACTTATATTACTGAAATATCTTATGTGATTCAAGGCATATGTTTTCTATGAACAGGTACAACTTTGCTATATAAAACTTAGTCAATTCACGTCATATTCATTTGTAACTAGTTGATTCATTTTGTGATCGGTTAGTGACGGGTTATACGGACACACGGTTAAATGTAAATTGACCTCAAAGCGTGAGCGGTAAGGAATGTGAATAATCGTGAAACTTTTATTAGAAATGCAAATAACTCAGAGTAATGTTGATTGGACACCGATGTGACAATACTTGTTAGAGTAGTGGTCTATAAGAGCATCTACAATGCATCAAGTCTTTGAAGACTTCATACATTTAATGCAAATCACATTTAATGAACAAGACTTTACAAAAGACTTGAGGTTTATCAATCTTTTGTAAAAAGCTTTTGAAAACGTTGTTGTTGCAATTCGAAAAAACTTCATCAAAAAGCTTTTTGAAATAGTGGAAAGTCTTTCACAACTTTACCCATTGTGTATGCTCTAATCAGTGATGGTAATTAATAAACTTTCTTTTCAAAAGATAATAATTAAGTCTAAAAAAGATATTGATATCCGAACTCATGGATTATAATAAATGAAGAGAAATAATAGGTGGAATACGCATATCGATATCTTTTTTAGACTTAATTATTATCTTTTGAAAAGAAAGTTTATTAATTACCATCACTGATTAGAGCATCCACAATGAGCACTCGATCGTCATCTCAAATTCACAGTGGGAAGACGGTGGAGAATATGGTGGATATCATGGTAGAGATAGGTGGTAAACCGGTGGAGAAGTGGAGAATATGGTGGAGAAGAAGGTTAACCAGTGGAGTCTATGTGTGTGTGTGTGTGTGTGAAAAACGATCTGTAATTTACAAATGAAATGTAAAAAAAAAAAAAAAAAAAAAAAAAAAAAAAAAAAAAAAAAAAAAAAAAAAAAAAAAAAAAAAAAAAAAAAAAAAAAAAAAAAAAAA
>LBNU01021908.1:24272-36889 GCA_014162995.1 Artemisia annua
ATATCTACATTTGCTTATAGCCTTATCAAACATGAAACATCTTTGTCATAGTAAAGTTGCACAATTTGCTTAACACATATATACCATTAACAATTAAATGTCTCCTAAGCAAATAAAATCATATAATAAATAACACACGTATATAACAAAACTCAATAGCAAGGCCAAAATAAGTATGCCATATATCATAGACGCTTAACCCATTTCGTTTACCATCACATAAAGGGTTATATTGAATTAATGAATAGTTTGATACCTTTATAACTAATAAAGATTTTCCTTGGTTGCCTTCAATTAGGAAACAATTGCATTGTATTAGCTTTATTATTGACACCAAAAAAATCAATTAGAATATGGTATAGTACTAATTTATACATTACATGAGATGATAATTAGAGGCAATTCATACTTATTAAAGCAAAACCCAATAGGCAATTCATACTTATTAAAGTAATTCATACATGAGATGATGGTGATTGAATTTAAATTTTCGTAAAATCAATTAGAGCCTATATTAGCATAACTGAGACTTCTCACATTGGCCCATTGCCACATGTTCTATGTAATTTTACTTTTTAGCCTCTTCAAGTAGTAACATATGTACAAGTAATTTATATACATTATATGAAACAAATCCTTTACATAGTCAGAGATATGTAAACCTTTACCCTTATTTCAAACATATATCATATTTTTACTAACATCATAACTGATGTTTAATTCACAAAGGCATAACTCGTAAGCAATACGTTCAAGCCAACTAAGTCATGCAAATATATCCCACTTATTTTACGAATTATAGTATTGTATGAAAAAGGATCAAAATCTAGTACTCCCTCCGTCCCAAAATTATTGTCCAGTTTGAATTTTCAAAGTCAAACTGGTTCAAGTTTGACCATAAATATATATTTTTTTATTATATAATACTTACTGAAAAATTATACCATTGAAAATTACACTTAAATCTCAATCCATTTATATATTTTGCATCAAATATTATATAACACTCACAAAAATATTTAAGGTCAAAGTTGAAGCAAAAAGACTAAAAAAGTCAATAGTGGACAATAAATTTGGGACGGAGGGAGTAATACGATCACAAAGAATATCAACAAAGCTCCTGTAATATGTTTGAATCGTTTAAGATTGATAGCACAAAGTACTTGTCTTCATGCATGTGAATAGGTAACCACTATAATTAACATATTCATTCTCTCAAGCCTAATGCGACTATAAGTATATATGCCTTAAACAATTTTTTTTTTTTTTTCTGATAACGTGTTGTAAACAAAAATTGAGGGAATGAGTATTCTTCTTATTAATCTATAATGTCTGAGATACATGAGGTATATATAAGATAAACAGTAGGGTAAAAACCCTAATATCTAACTGGGCTGTGGGCCTCTTATGTGCTATATGGACATCCACTAATAATTATTTATAACAGTTTTATTTTTTTTATTTTTTTTTCTTTCTTTTTTTTCCCCCTCTCTCTCTCTTCCAGAAAACCATCTAGAGCTTGTGTTACTATAGCTTATTATAAATATCCAACGGTAAATTTATATAGTGCCAAAAGGCAGAGTCGTATATGAGGGTGTGCTAGGTGTGCTACCGCACATGGCCTCAAATATTTAGGGGCCTCAAAATGTATACCTCATTATATGTTTGGGATTTCAATTCACTTCGTATAAAAACTGTTGACGTTGTACAATTTTATGTTGTAAATATTTGTTAAAACTTAAGATAGATTATTAAAATACTACTCTTTCTGTCTCAAAAGAGGAAGCTTCCTTCCCCCTTTATATACCTTCCCCTAGCTTCATTCATAAGCTAGCCTTCATTTTAATTTTAATTAGTGTGTGTAAGTTACCCTAGACTATAACTACCTCATCGGTAGCATCTCATCATTGCATCATAAGTGCATTTCATAGGTATGTGTGATTACCTGCATTTCACGGGTATCCCAGTAGTAATTTTAGAACCACCAGAAGACTTTTCAGAAGGATCCACTCAACCATCTCAAACTCACACACACGCAAAGGGATTTAGTATCATTTTCATTCTCATCATAGCCAAAACTCACATATCTCACGCATATATTATTGTCAGGAGAAAAAAATAACAAAATTTAATAAACGTGAGATCGCTATAGTTCTCAACTACTCAAATAAAATATTCCCCTGGTAAATTCTCTTTTTCTTACTTAAAATGTAAAGTGGATAATTATTTTGAGACATCTCAAAAAGGAAATGTGGATAATAATTTTGAGACGGAAATAGTATGTTTTTTTGGGGTAAAAGGGAACTTCCACCCTGCCTGGTAAAATAAGAAAGAGTATGTCTTTCATTTCAATAGTTGGTATAATATATTTTTGACAATCATATTTAGTTATTGTATAAAGTTTCGCACATGACCTCCGTTCACTCAGCTACGGCACTGCTTAAAGGCCTTTAGCAGAGCGGCATGTGATTGTTCGATCAATTTAAAAGTTGAGGGTTTGAGGTGTGTTAGAGTAGTGTGAGGTTGTGTTTGTTTTCTTAATAAAACACTTAATATCTTTTAATGGCCTATTAATATGAACCGTTAATAACTTTTGACAATTATTTAAACGCGTAGGAGGTTTAAATCTTGTCCAACAAAACTTAGAAGAGGATCTACCTCTCAATGATATATAAACTAGTTTTTTGTATTTTACTAATTTAAATGTTTAAAAAAATACAACAACAATAGTTAATTCAGATTAGAGTTTTTCGTCATAAATTCAGATGTGCGAATTAGATTGAGACTTAAAATCATTTAACAAACGAACAAGACCAGGGTGGCTGCCTTTGAAATAAAAATATACTCCCTCCGTCCCATATTAAGTGTCCACAATGGAATCTTTGGATGTCCCAAATTAAGTGTCCACTTGTACCTTTCAACCAATAAGATTAGACTTTAGTGGGTAAAATTAATATTTGATTGGTGGAGAGTTTAGTTAGTAGAATCTCCTAAAACTTTGTGCATTATGAAAGTGGACACTTAATATGGGACGGAGGAGGGAGTAATTATTTAGTTTTCAAAATTACTTGAGCACTTAATCATTGAAATTTATGTTTTGAACCAAAGTCAGCAAAGCCCATTACAAATGCAATAATTGTCAAATATAATGAGTAATGACCTAACCATCCCAACCCAAAACATCAAAGGCTCTGGGCCCATCACATGAGCCCCTGTCAAGTAGGTTCATATCTTCTGTCCCCCATTAAATATACTCGTTTTCCCACAATACTATTAAGATCGCGTTTGACAAAAAGATTGAGCTTTGTATATATTTCAAATTCAAGCTCATTAGGTTCTCACTACCAAAATTGAAAAGGTAAGTAACAATAAGTCGAATACGTTAAGAGTTTGGTTACGTTTGTCAAAACAAAAAATAGCAGTAAACACTAAACAGTAGCGGGAAGCGATATTCATTTATATCTCGACTCTTCTTTTAAGTATTTTTTTGGTAAACCTAATGATTGTGTTTAGAAAAACAAATAGACGCTATATGATACTTATTGTCAACAAGTTTTATGATTTAAACACTAAACGCTAGTTAACCGGCTTTTTACAAAAACACTCCAAATTACTGCTTTCCAATATGCGATCGATGAAATTGGTCTTCACCCCTTTGAATCCTTTGTGCTAATCTCAACTTAATCTTTTAACTCGAGTTTTCAATTTTTATAATGTAAATATAACCACTATGCCACCCATGTTTTATACATGCTCATCATTAAATGTCTACACTGTTTATATTTTCTTTTCTTTTTTGTCAAGCTTGCAAATTCCAGTCAACGAAAAAAAATCAAAAACCGTAGATTACATTTTGAAAATATGCATTAAATTGGGACGTGAAAAATGCCCAACTAAAAAAACTGACTTGGTCAGCAGTTCATAGGAGACTTTTTGAGTTGAACGAATTATAGGAGACTTGATGCCAACGTTTTGACTGCTAGAAAGGCTTCATAATCATGACACTGTTTTTTTTACTGTTATAATTACTTTATTTTACCTTTTAGTAATTACTAATGGGACCACTCATTGAATAATACTACCAGGTTATCTGGACCACTCAATGGCCCGTGAAGATAGGAATTGACAGAGCAATATACCACAACGGTCAAATAATTGTTGTTGCCAAAAGTAAAAGTAAAAGTAAAATGGACAACATCTCTTTTCTAACAAGTCTGTCTGTTTCTAATGTATCAACCATTTATGACATGTACTCTTTCCCTTTCCTTGTCATGAAAATAATAATCATCCATCCTTTTCTATCTATGTTTATCTTTTTACCAAATATGAAATTGTTGTCATGCCTAATATTATGTTCAATATCATGCCAACTAATAAAGATGCCATTAACCTCATCATTTATTGTCCCATGTTCATATGAGATAATAACACATTTTCATTTAATTATAGTGTTACATCATTTGTTTCAATTTTCATTAATTATAGTCTTACATCTTTTGTTTCAATATATTGTCGGTAGAATGAATCAGTGAAGCCGGCCAGATGGTTCATTTCACTTAATGCAGGGCGTTATGGTACAAGAAGGCCAAGCTTCACACATGAAGCCATGACCTCCCTTCACCTTCACGCGCGAACGTCAAATTTTTGTGTTGGTTAGGCGGTGCAGACCAATTTAACTGAAACACATCATTTTATTTTTTTATTTTTTATTTATTTATTTTTGTTAGTAAGTTTGTGTGAGGTATCTTCTAAGATATTTTTATATAAAGTGTAATCATTTATGTGTTTGGTTAGGTGGTGGTCATTCGCCTCTAAAGATGGTGGCAAGGTAATACGTGAAAAAGGTGATATAACGTTAAGATGAAAATGATAGATCAGACGACTATTACACCCATCATAAAAACCTGACCTTAAAAAACTAATAAGAAGGCAAATCACATATCTCAAAAGCCATTATCCTAATGAAGTAAACACTAAAAGCCAACAACAATGACAAACCTTAGTTATAATTTTTAAACTAAAAATCCCACCCTAGCCACTAAGCGAAAACCTCATTAGAGATCTAGCATATTTATTGAGCATCATAAGATTCTCATTCTTAACCTCATTTATATAAGTGAATGTGCGATACATTGAGAAGTCGCAATGGACGGTTTTAAAAAAAACAATATCGTTCTAGTTGACTTTGTTAACCAAATACATCATAGATCTTTGAACTTGAATGATAAAGCACTAAGCAAAGTTGAAAGTGGAATGAGTGTTATGTGTACGTTATTTCCACTTTGTTGTTTGAGATTCCCTTTAAAAAAATGCGATAATGGAGAAAAAATAGTGATTCTAGGGCAAACAAGAGGTCATGATAATACAAATGAATCTTTATCTGTTTAAGTGTCATAAATATTAAATTTTCCCTTTAAATAAAGGCAAAAAGTCAAGAATAAAATTGGTGGCATGCTTCATTTCCAAGTGCTTGGCTTGCCCTCTAAACAGGGGAACNTTAACAAAATAATCTTATTGTTAATGAAAGAAGCATATTATTGTAGGCAAATTTTAAACTTCTCATAAACGTGTAAATACCATATAAACATGAATACGAACGTCAAAACTTTTTCTTTTGAGCATCAGACTTTAAGTTGTTGTTTCTCACAAAAGCACAAACTTCTTCATATGAGATTTTATTGAACGTATTTTTTTAACTTTGTACTTGTATCGTTTGGTCCAGTTGAAACCCAATACTAACCTTACACTTTGTACTTTATTTTATAATTGATTTATCACTTTACAAATTTTAGGTTTATATTCACATTTCGGTTGGTGCTTTGAACTTTAAAGCTTAAAGTATTGTTAGCCATGGTTAGATCGTGAAAGAAACATATATCCACTCCGAAATGACTAAAAGTAATGATACGATCTTATCACAAATCACCATGATTATGATTTATGAAAGTCCTTAGCTTTTTGTTAAGATCTAGAGACTAATTTCTATTATTGAATCATTTAAAGCCTATAAATATCTATTCATTGCTAAAAAAAAGGTAGCATTTGAAATAGCTATAAAGATTAGTTTTAAATTGCACAAATAGGTTAAAAGAAAAAGTACTTACTTGAACTCTTTTTTTTTTTGAACTGTAAATTTCATTAGAAAACCACCATGGGCGACCCCAAAATCAGGGCCCCCAAAAACAAACTACAACATTTACAAGAAGCTAAATTTACACCACCTTTCCCAAGATACCGACTTTAACCTACCTCGATTAGAAAACCATAGAAAACCAACCGACTTAACCTCGCTCAAAATATCACTAGGCCGCACCGCCTTGTTCGAGAACCTAAGCTCATTCCTCGCTTTCCACAGAGACCAGCAACCAATCCTGATTATACCTTGGAAAACCTCTTTAGCAATACCTTTAAGCCCCACGAAGTTATGGAGCTCTAGCAAATCTCCAAAAGAGAACGCAAAAATGTTCGGACCCTTACACCATTGACTAATGCCTTGCCACACAACCGAAGCAACCAAACACGAGAAAAAAAGATGCTCGATAGATTCATCCCCATACCCGCATATCTGGCACCCAATATCCGCAATCGGAACATGTCTTTTCAGCAAAGAAACAGAGGTAGGAATCCCTCCTAACGCTGCCCTCCACACAAAAACATTACACTTGATAGGAACCCATTTACACCAATCCAACACTAAATTATTGCTGGCATCCACCCCAGATACCAAGAACTTCTTCACCTCTGCCACAGCAAATTTCCCATCAGCGTTGCCATTCCATATCCATTTGTCCGGTCTGCTGGTCAACACCGAGGAAGACTCAACGACCACCCTATTCAGAAGGACCAACTGCTCCAGCTCCTCTCGATCAACAGGCCGCTGCTTCCACTTCCATTTAACCGAAGTACTCCCCCCCCCGTACATATCAGCCGATCCTGAACTTTGCATTTCTTAGACTTTTCCAACCTGAAAAGGCTAGGAGCCAGGTCTTTAAGCGGTAAATCCGCTACCCAAGGATCGATCCAAAAAGCAATATCCGCTCCATCACCGACAATCCCCTTAAACATACTCCGAATCGGGATTCCTTCAACCATAGAATTAGACAACGATTTTACAATATTACGCCACACACTACTACCACTTTTACAAGTCGGGATGAAATCCCAATTCCTATTGCTGACATGAATAGCATCGATCACTTTCTTCCATAGGTTGTTTTTTTCATTCTTATATCTCCATCCCCACTTGGCTAGAAGAGCCAAGTTAGTCGTCTGCAAATTACACAAACCCAACCCCCCTTTATTCTTAGGCAACGCCACCTTCTCCCACGCAACCCAATGCATTTTTCTATTCGAGGAGGACCCTCCCCACAGAAATCTTCTGATATACGACTCAAGATCGTTAATGACTCTCTTTGGCGCTCTATAAAGGGAAAAGTAATAATTGGGGAGGCACTCCATCACCGACTTGATGATAGTAAGTCTACCCCCAATCGATAATGACGAAACCTTCCACTTCGAAAGACGTTTCTCGAAAATCTCATACACCAATCTCCAACTACTCACACGGTTCATGTTTGCCCCGACAACAAGACCTAAATAATTGCAAGGAAACGTCCCTATTTTGCAACCAATCAACTTAGCCTTCTCCACCACCTCCTCCGAGTTAACTCCGAGACCAAATAAATTGGATTTCTCCAAGTTTATTTTCAGACCAGAACAAATATGAAAACACCGCAAAATCCTTACCACGTTCTGAATATTTAGATCCGACCACTCTCCCAAAATAATCGCGTCATCCGCATAAAAGAGATGCGATAAAACGACACCCCCATAAGGCAAGCGAATACCTTTAATCACTCCGACATTCTGGGATTTCTCGATCATGCATGAAAGTCCTTCCATAACCAGGAGGAATAAAAAAGGGGATATCGGATCACCCTGTCTCATTCCTTTACTACACTGAAAATCGAAGGTAGGAGATCCGTTAACAAGCACTGATGATCTCGCCGAGCGCAAAATCCCCATAATCCACCTACTCCACTCCTCCGGAAATCCCATAATCCTCATAATATCTTTCACAAACAACCAATTGACGTTATCATAAGCTTTCTCAAAATCAATTTTGAGCATGAACGCCCGATTCTTAGATCTTTTGCACCACGACACCACTTCGTTAACTATAAGAGGACCATCAAGGATGGACTTATCTTTAACAAAAGCCGACTGAGATACCGAGATAACCGACCCCACCACCCGTTTGAGTCTTTCCGCAAGCAGTTTCGAAATCGACTTACTAATAACTCCTACTAAGGTAATGGGGCGATAATCATTAAGGAGCACTGGATCCTTTATTTTAGGAATGAGCGTTATGAAAGAGGTGCCACTCCCCCGACTAATCTTGCCAGAATCGAAGAATTCATCAAACACACTCTTGAAGTCCGATTCAAACAACAACCAGAAGTGCTTGATGAATTTAAAACTTATACCATCCGGGCCCGGGGCCCGATCATCCCCACAACTGAAAACCGCCCTCTTAATCTCATCCATAGAAAACGACTGAACCAACATTTCCTTATCAAAATCCGAGAGCTTCTTCATGTTTTCGCACTCCAAATTCGGCCGCTGATCGTGCTCCTCCTTAAACCTGTTCCTAAAGAATTTTAAAATCTCTCTTTTGATTATATTGGGCTTCTCGACCCAAGTCCCATCAATGTTAAGACCTGGAATAAAGTTCGAAGCAATTCTGTTATTAATCATTCCGTGAAAGAATTTGGAGTTCTCGTCACCATCGATCGCCCATCTAATTCTCGATCTCTGCTTAAGATCCAAACATTTTCTAATCCCTACCGATTTTATAACCTTTTTACACTCCCCCATAGTCCACTCCTCCTCTTCTTCAAGATCCCTATTTTCCATAATATTTTCTAACTCTTCCAAATCTGCTAAGGCTGCCCCTTCTTCCTCTCCTTCTTTTTTGATCATATCATCTCTCCATCGTTTCAACCGGTCTCTAATATGCGCAAACTTAAGAGTAAGAACCTTATCCGGACATCCAACACCAGTAAACGATTCTACCGCCTCCCGAACAGCATCCTCAAAACCCGCTTTGGAGAACCAGGAGTTGAAAATCCTAAACGGACGAGGCCCAAAGTCCATAGACTTCAAGACAAGAATCAACGGGCAATGATCCGAGTGAGGGCCAGAAATGACTCTCAAACTAGCTTCTGGCCATTTATCAAACAAATTGGAACACACCAGCATCCTATCCAATTTACTCAACTTCCTTCCATTATCTCTAATGCACGTGAATTGCCTACCTTTCATATTGAACTCCTTTAATCCCGTATTGTAGATAAACTCGTTAAAAACTCTAGCGCACCCCGCTTTAAAGGCCGAATTCTTTCTTTCTTCCGGGAACCTAACAACATTGAAATCACCCACAACCAGCCACAAACCGAGATGCCGATTAATCTCGCCTTCAATTTTAGACCACAACATCGCTTTAGCCGTGGAGCTCTGTGGGGCATAAACGTTAATCACGTTCAATAAATCACCGCTTCCTTTTAACTTTCCTCTAACCAAGAGAAAGTTTGGATCTTTTATACTTTCCACCGCCTCAAAAACTAAAGGATCCCACAAACTAACCACCCNTTGAAGAGCCACAAAATTAATACCTTCCGTCTTCCTAATATTACCGACCCAAGGACCTTTAACCAAACCCCCAATACCTCTAACATTGAAAGAAAAGACATTCATGATGATACCACATTAATACCTTCTGAAACCACAGCCTCTTTAACCAAATCCAAATGATCAGCCAAGAGAATTCCAACGACCTCTCCAACCTCCACCGTGGCCTCCACCTCCTTAGCCACAAAATTGACCGCACCATCAACCCCTTCATCGGCCTGCTCCTCATCATGATTCGACCTCATCTCAATACCTGGTCCTCCGCTGTCCATGTTGACCCTATCGTTGAGATCGGAGTCATCTAATTTGTGAGACCCATCGACACTATTCTCCCCAGACTCCAAAGACTCTTCCTGTGTTGAAGGGTTGTTGACTATACCCAGGAGTTTATTTAAATCAAAAGGGTCATCCAACTCATTTCTGGATCTCTTTTTGGGCCTGACCCTTTCATCACTAAGACTTTTAAAGGGCTTGTGTTTAAGTCTAGAAGGCCCAGATTTAGTTTTAGACTTAACACCTTGGCCCACCGAAGCGAAGTTAAAATAATTATAACCCTCCACTTCGATATGTTTGTCCGACGTGTCCATGCATGCATGGGACTGTTGGGACTCTCCACCAAAATACTGCGCGCCGCCAAAATTAAAAGCAGCCTCCTCCCGAAGTTCCCCTTCTTCCAAAATGTCTTTCGACCTTTCATCTTCCACATTTCCGTCTACCACCTCTGTTTCCTTCCTATTTTCCGGCACCCATTGTTCTTCCTGTTCCATTTCAGAAATATCGGCTTTCTCCACACCTCCCTTAACCACTCCGATGCACTCCGGATCCCAATCACTAGGATCTTCAATTACCCGCACCTTGAAGGACTTATCTCTCCATCTCAGGTTAACAAAGTCAGTGACAACCTCTCCTTCTCCCACCAAAACTCCAACGCGGACAACAGAGACATTCCCGTCGTCTAGACTAATTTGGGACGCATGGACAACCTTACCGAACATGCCCGCGATGTTATCAAACACTGCATTATTAGCTAAATTGAACGGAACACCGAGAATCTTAAGCCACGCAATCCTCTCGACCGGGAAAGATTGACCCTCCCATACTTCTAAAACCGAGAACCATTTAGACCACACCTCGACTCTTGCAAGAAACTCCTTCGCCTCTTTGCTATTAACGAACTTAAGTAAAAGAGACAACCCTCCTATGTAAATGATCTCCACCCCCGTAAAACCATACTCTCCCAGCATCTTATTCATGGCCACAAGCGACCATACATCCCCCACCCTTCCAACCAAAGCTTTCCCGAAGACCTCCGGGAAGGCTGACGTATTCTCTGGGATAGTAACGGTCTTAGTTTGGTGCCCAGCCACAAAAGAATCTTTGCTTATATTCTTTCCAACAAGAGCGTCTCTGAAAGATACTCTATCAGTCGAATGAAAAACTTTTGCGTTCTTCGTTTCTTGCTTGTGCCGACCATCATCTTTCATCACGTAGCTTCTGATGGGTCTCACCTCCTTTTCCCACATCCCATTATTCTCAGCCGCATACTTCGCTATGTTTACCTTCAATCTACACGCTCCCATCTTGATTCCGTTCAATCTCTTCTCCAATTCATGCACATTCCTCACCCGTTTAAATGACACAAAACCAAATCTATTCCCTTCTCTGTCCCTTTTCCTTGCGATATATGTTCCCACTATCTCCCCGAATTCCCCAAGAAAGCTCATAATATCCCCCGGGATGCACCCATTTGGAAGATTAGAGATATAAAACTTAGTGACCTCCGTGTTATTTCCCCCAATACCGCTTCGACTTTTGATGTTCCTCCGTGGTTGAACCGTCTACCAAACTTCCTCTTTCTCTCTCATGGGGAGAGTTTTTCTTTTTTATTTTTGAAAATTTTAGGTTTCTTTTTTTTAAAATAAATACTTACTCGAACTCTTGATATGCTAGATTGTTTTGTTATTGTTTGATTTCGACTTAATGAAAAATAAAAACAAACAAGGCCTTAATCCTCTTAAAACATCAATTGTAACTTCTCCTAAAAAGAATTTGTTTTCACGTTTTGAGCTTATTATTTAACTTGTAAATACTAAATAAAGATTTCGTTTACAGTTCATCAAATCCTCTAGGTTGTGTTGTGAACGACCATTATGATATCGAGAATAGGCAAAATGTCATGTTTTTAAGTTTTAAACTGTCATTTTACTATAATTTCAAGTGACAAGGTAACAAAATATTTAGTTAACTATGTCATGTATTATTGATCATTTGTCGTGCTCGTGTGAGAAGCTCTCCAATCAAATTGTTGTGGGTTCAAGTCCAGCTTAGTACATGTGAGATAGTCTGTGATGTGTATATTGTGAGATAGTTAGTTGTCGTTCTAAGAAAACTTTGTTGTGTTCGTGTATGAATTTTGATTTGTATTTAGCACTTGCTGTTCATTCATAATGTTCCATCTGTACATTGCATTTGCTTAAAGAAATATGTACAAGTCAATGAACATTTGATTACATAACTTGATTTGGTTGAGCATATACTTCAATTGAGGGGAGGGGTTGGACGTCTATTTTTAAAACAATGGTCATAATTACAAGTTACTTCACATTTGATTCGATTGTGAATATGGTTGGCCATATATAGCTTTGAGAAACAAATAAAAAAATACATTTGATTACAACTTAAAACTACAAAAATAAGTAATGTTGTTGGTTTAAAATATTTTCACTTTTAAAAGATAAATGATGACGTATGGTATGGATCCGGGTCACGAACCCATCCAGTACGCAAGCCCACTACGAGTGGGCCATTATTATAATATTCGTAGCCCACGAGGCCCACGGATACGAACTGTAACCTGCAACAAGTGGAATGCTTAGGCCCACGAAGGCCCAAGCCCAAACACGGTTACCCAAACCGTGTGGTTATGC
>LBNU01021909.1:0-28157 GCA_014162995.1 Artemisia annua
TCCCTCACCTCCTCCATCAGAACACGAGCACAAGTCATCTTCATCATCATCATCATCACATCACTCACCACCACCACCAGCAAAGAAAACACCCAAAGAAAAATCAGACAAGAAGAAGAAGGGAGGCAAAGCAGCTTTGACAGCATCAAAGCGGATCAAGAAAGCTCTTGATTTAGCAAAGAAGAAAAAGAAGGAGACGCAACAGCCTACTGGAGATCTTCATGACCAAGTACAACTGCTCTCACAACAGGTCAAAACTCTGACTTCACAAGTCAAAGATCTTCAGGATGCGAGTGAACTTGTCAACAAAGCTCTACATGCCGACATGGACGGGATGATCAAAGAGTACACCACAGAATATCTCAACGACAACCTCGCTGCAATAACTGAACCGGCTGTGTCTGCGCTTATTGAGCCAATTCGATCAAAGTTGAATACCAGGATCAAGCACAACATTGAAAGAATGCTTGAGTCAACTCCATTTTACCTTCGCACTAACAGGGATCCTCCACCACCAGAAGATCTATCTACTGAACAACTACAAACACTGTTAGTTGTCAAGCTCAGAAATAAGGAGGAAAAGACACCTGAAGAATCAACGATGTTCGAGGCACTTCAAGCCATAGCCTCAAAAGAATCATGCAAGGAAGCTGCCGGTAAACACAAACGACAAAGAAAAGATGATGATCCTGACTCAGATCCAAAAAGCAAGAAGTCAAAGAAGTCAGAAGCACCATCCTCATCACAGCAGCCCCATAAGACCTCTAAGGCTCCTCCTTCTAAACAAAGAGCTCTTGCATCCGGCACCGGTCCGACACAATCAGAGGCACCATTCACACTTCAACCGTTTGATACTCAGGAAGAACCAGAAACAGCAATACCCGAATCAGAAATTCCTGAATTTTAAACCGGTCAATCATCTCCAAAAGAGAAGAAGAAGTCATCAAAGTCAAAGAAACAGAAGAAAAAGACTCCTCAATTCTCTTGGCTAAATGTGGACGAAGCTCGTGACTCTGATTGGCTTACAACAATGATCAAAGCACAACCACCGCTTGAGACCGACGAACCATTACCAGGTAATACTTTGCAGATGACTCAGAGTATTATGTCAGGTTTACAAGTTGAAAGGTTGTCGAAGAATGAACTGAAGCGGATCAATCGTGAAGCCATGGACTTTCTCAAGAAGAGATCAGGGAACAAGGTGGAACTCGACTACCACATGGAGAACATAGCCTGTGCTTTATCTGGCTCGTTCGACTGGCTTAACCCTAAATCGAATGTCGATACTGAAATGAAGAAACCTTACTTCACAGACTGGACAAAACCACTACCTCTACTTGGGTTTCCTGAAAAACCTAAGATCCCCTACAGACGCTTCTTCAACAATGACCACCAATACCTTCAGCATGCACACGAGACCTCCAAAGAACGATATGCATCCTCACTCACACTTTCAATTCCAGTCGTCCGATATGAATTACCAGACATTGAAGAGCATGCACCAATCTACTGCAAAACATTTGTCCAATACAACAGGGACGCTCTTCTAGGTATTCAACACTGGCCAGAAAAACGAAAGCTTGGCTACACTCACNACAATGACCACCAATACCTTCAGCATGCACACGAGACCTCCAAAGAACGATATGCATCCTCACTCACACTTTCAATTCCAGTCGTCCGATATGAATTACCAGACATTGAAGAGCATGCACCAATCTACTGCAAAACATTTGTCCAATACAACAGGGACGCTCTTCTAGGTATTCAACACTGGCCAGAAAAACGAAAGCTTGGCTACACTCACCGATTACATCTCAAGTCCAGTGAGAATGTGAAGCAACTGCATCGTATCGTTGCCATACTGGAGATCGTGAAAGAGAAGAAATTCAACTACGCCTTCATGAAAGAAATAATCGTCAAGAGAACAGACGAGAAGAAGTACAAGTTTTGTGAAGCAGACTTCCCAGATTTGAACCTGAACGACATTGAAGATATGTATCTACTGAAAGTTCAAGGAAAGCTGCTCAACTTTGAACAAGACACACAGTACAACTTCATCGCATCTCTCCTACTTCACATCAGACGATTAGTTGTTCAAGAAAGGGTGGAAGATCTTCAGCTGGGAGTGGAAAGTTATCAGAACACCATCAACCTTACTGCACCACAATTCCTGATTCCTGAAATCACCGGGATGTCACAATACTCTCTCGTGCAACAACCGGCATTTGGAGTCATCTACCTCAACAGCAAGCATCAGCTTCGTTTCATGAGGTTCGATGAGATTCAGAAGTTTTGTGATGTCACACTTCAACGAGTTCGTGATGGGTTAGCAGAAAGGTTGGAGGATGAAAAGAAGAGGCTGAAAGAGGGAAGACCAACTAGGTGGAAAGCTAATGGACGCAGAATGATCAGAAACTTTGTCCATACGATTGAAGAAAGGCTATATCGACGACAACAGATCAGAAGGTTGGAAAGCTATATCGGTGTTCGACCATCATTTCCGGTCTTGACATTTCGCCGACCTGATCCAAAGTTCACAGTCTTCGATGCTTAGCTCAGCTCCCATACTTCTGGTACAAAAATTTCAATATATTTATAATATTGTTTGATTTGTAATTACTAAGGCTTGTGCACACATAACAGTGTACAACCCGCACTTTGTAATGAAAGGACCCTGTGGTACGCATCAGTGCCACAATCCTAATATAAGGAGCGAAAGCTTCTTACTTTTGAGTAGATTTAATCAAACCTTTCAGTATTTTTCAAATCTGCTCAAAAGACAAGTATTACACCTCAATAAGTAATCACTTGTTGAGGGGGAGTACTTGAATCAAAACATCGTTCTTAAATCTTCAAATCTTGTTGATCTCTCCCCATAAGACTCAAAAAGGCATATTTTAATCAAAACCGTTTACAAAAACAACATTTGATATGCTATTTTTGAGGGGGAGAAAAAGAAAGTGATTAAAATATGATGTCAAAAAGTCTTATCTCGTACGAGCTCGACTCAGAATTGACCCACGAATTGACGAAACAACAAATGTCTGAATTCGAAAGGATTTATCCGATTAGAAAGTACCGTTTCGAGAAACTCTTTCTAGTTGTTTACTTTGACGGGTCTAACTTCCTTTTAGGAATGTTAACAACATCAAGTTAGTTATTAGGGCTAGTTATCACCTAAAAGCTGATAATGCATCCCTTTAACTAAGCAACGTAAACGTGTCCCTCGGGTACATGACTATTAAGAGTGGATCAATTCAAAAAGTGCCAACTCTTTCCACATATGCAAATTTCTGAAAATAATCATGAGCATATGTTGAGGGGGAGTATTTCATATAAAATCCAAAACCTCAAAGTGTTAACAAAAAGTTTTACACTCTTACACACTTTGAGAGATTTTCAATGATTTGGTTTAAAGGCATCAATAGGATAGTTATGGAGTTACAAGGTGACTAAGGATAGGAAAAACCGTCCTATGATCCGCCTAAACCGGAGGGATCTACCCAAGGACATCACCAATAGTTAGAAATTAGAAGTCCTTAGGTATGATATAACAAAAGGAGAAAAGAATGAAAGGAGAAAGAAGGGGTTGAAGAATTAAAAAGAAAATGAATGAAAAGGGTGAAAAGAAATAGCCCTCCATTTTATCAACCATAGGTCAGACACCGGGTTCAATTCATATGCTACTGGTCGTTGCTAAGGCGACACCGGTATTGAAGATAAAAGACGTCATGGACCCAGTGACGCAATGCACCTAAACCTTCTTAGCCACTCAGGCATCTCTCAAAAGATGTTTGTTTCATTCTCACGGGGAACCAGTGTAATCTATCGATCGTCTATTAGAGATGGTTGATATTGAAACAGGAGGCCCTCTGCTCCATGCCTCCGCATAGGAAACCAAATGTGCACTTATCGAGTCTAGAGCCACGAGATAACATAAAAGATCTCTTAGGAACACAAAAATCTTCTACACTAAGTGTCTTGCATCATTGGACACTAAGTGTAAATTATCGAGTCCTTCGCAGATCTTAGCAATCTGCCTTGAACGTTTATGAGGGATTTACTTAGGTATTTCTCGAATGATTGAACGGAAATCCTGCCAGGGTCAACATCAAACAGCCGTGACAGCAGGTCACTTCGGTGATTCCTTGTGGATTACGCTTAGTGTGTTCGATGGTTTCAAACGGTCTACAGTCGTGGGGTGATCTCCAGCGACTCACCTAATCGTGGGTGTGCGTATGCATGTCTGTGTAAGCCCTCTAGGGGGTTTCCGATTAGGAACGGCCTTGGTAAAGATTAGAAGGATCTTCACACTATGCTGTTGACAAATTCTAACTCCAAACCTGTAAGTACCGGATGTTTTATTGCTAACTGTTTCATTTCAGGTACAACAACCATCCTGAACACCGGCTTCCACATGCTCATACTTACATCTCAACAAAATGAAAGCTCTCATGAAAGATCGAAGCAACATGAATGCCAAAGGTAGATTCCATGCCAAAAGAATCTACAAAGTGATAAAGACAAACGATCTTAAGTGCAACACCGTCTAAAGAAGGATTCTACGTCAACATAAAGAATCTTCACATATGAAAAGAGAGCTCCCCACTTATGAATGTTTCAACCGTCAAAGGTGTATGAGCATGTCGGAATGATGCAGATCCACTGGAGTCAAAGAATGTGACGAATGGCAGATTACTACATCAGATTGATCACTATCACATCAACGACAAAGAACAATGAACACCCATTCTATCTGGGGAGATTGTTAAGAACTAAGAACGATGAATCATTTCTACATAATCATTTTTGATGACATCCAAAGCTATGAATGCTATAATTAAAGTGCAAAGACAGAAGACGTCAAGCAACCTCAAATGACCGTGACTAACATCACTTCTTCAACAACCGATCCTTAGGGGGAGATTGTTAGAACCTAAGTTTATCTACATTTTATCAAGTCTCGGTTATTTCCATCATTGTAATAGGTTGCTAAGTTATTTATGTTATGTATGGAACGTGTATGACTATGGACACGTCCAATGGGCTTTAGGCCCATACGTTTAAGAGAAAGGAAGGAGAAGGGATGTTGCCCTAGCTCCTCTCCTATAAATAGGACATCATGTAATCTCTTTCTCTTGTTGGTTATTTCAATATCATAAGGAAACTCTTGCACTTTTATTCTTCATATTTGATCTAATCAACCAAACTCTATTTCTCATCTCATTTCTATCTAATCTATACTTGTGTTTACAATATGGTGACCTAACACAAACGAGCAATGTTGCAGCTTTCAGTTCACTAAACACATAATGTTAGCGACAAACAGAATAAAGTCACAACAGCCAACATTGAGACACTTTTGAGCAACCACTGTTTGCAGATGCAAAGACATGGACACAGTTAAAGAGGGGACTTGGACGAGTCTGTACAAACTAAGAATATATAAGACCTTATTTATTTATGTACGAATGATGCTAAAAACTCTGGAAAATATATAAAGAATAAGGCCCTAATAAATGAAACCCTGGCGAACCAACTTATTTACATGTAAGCCACGAGACTATGTGAAAGCCTCTCCATCTGAGACTTGAAGATATCTCCAATTGAGAACCTGGGCTTCACAGCAGGTGTTGTGTTTGGCTTCACAACTTTCTCATTCTTCACTTCTAGATCGATTATACCCATCCCTCTTGTCATGGATTTCACCAACTCCGTGTCCACGTTGTTGCCAACAATGTCCCTCATGTAGAACGTAATATCCACACATTTGTCCATTTTCGTTGCTACATCCGCTCTCAGTACTACTAGCCCCTTCTCTCGAAGAACCCTTGTTATGTCTGAAAGCAGCCCTACCCTGTTATTTGCACACAGTTCTAGCCGGATTCCCTACATAAATTAACATATGTTACATATCTAAAATATGATCTCAAAACATTTTACTCCCTTCGTTCCAAAATCACTATTATTTTAGTATGCCCCAAAAATTGTCCATTCTAAAAACGGATAGGTATGACAGTCACAGATTACAGTTTAAAAGCAAATATGACTTATTACTTTTGCATTGTTACCCTTAACTATAGTTACTATTATAAACAACGAAAAATCATTAATAACTGTTCAGAAGGTAAAAGTGTCATTCTGCTAAACAAAAGTTGTAACAGATGAATTTTCTTAAGCTGCGTGTTTTTGTTTAACATTTACTCCGTAATTATTTTGGGGCGAAAGGAGTAATTTTAAGAGAACACATATATACCTCACACACACGACGCTCTACTGCAGCCTCTAGGCATTTCATAGCATGATGCTTCTCACTCTCAGTCCTCAAGGCACCTCCATCCATCTTTCTTACAAAATACTCCTGTAAAAAAAAAATAAATAAATAAATAAATAACTTACAGATTACCTCAACTCCCTTAAGATTAAGATTTCTGCATGTATATTATCTTAAGTGAGTACCTGAAAGGCACAACCTCCACGAGAATCGACAGAAGCATGAGAGATCACATATTGCATATCAGCAAGCGTGCAAACCGTATCAAACATAAGCCTTCTTCGATCTTTGCATTGAACAGTAACGATTGAATACCCCTTCTCAGCACAATTTTCTATTAAAACACTTGCCTTTTCAGCCTCTTTCTCGCCAGGAGGATAGAGTGGCTGCTTAGGTGGCACATCAAAGTCATGAACAGATAGTAATAGTTGATGCAACCGCCTCTCCACAGTGGTCATAGTCCCTTCACTACCACCAATACCAATAAGACCTCTAGACTTAACATCATGACTAGTATTTTCGGATGCATTGGAGGCGTGTAAAATGGAATTAAGGTGGTGCTCAATGGTGGCAAGTCGATGGTCATCAATACGCGAATCAGATAATTGATCAGAGATATAGGCTACACAAGCCAAACGGGCATTATGGCTCCATGCATGGGCTTCGACAATGTTGCAATGGAGATCAGCTAAGGCTGCTGATATCTCAGAAAAAAGGCCTGGTCGGTCTGTGGCAGTCATTTCAATAGCTGTTTGCTCTCCGTGGAAAGTAGTGTCATATACTTTACTTGTTTGAGTTGTGATCTTTGATTTAGCCACACGATTCGAACCGATAGCCTGTGTGTAACCAAAATACATTTTATAAATTAATTAAAATTATCTCAATTGAACTGTCGTGATTGATTAAAAATACATGACTATTACCTGCTGGATGTAACTGATGACTCTTTGGTCCGAGACTTTCTTGCCATTCTCATCTTTAACATGGAATACTGCAATTTTTGCAAGGCATAATAATTGTAAATTAAATTTTACATATAAATATATATACTCCGCTAGATTTTGCATTTGACTATACAATGTCGTATTAACTTCAAACTGATGTGAATTTATTTCTTATATAGCAAAAAGTCCTGATTATATCGGATCATACAAAATAGAGCACAGTATAATGTGTTTTGGAGTTCAGAATCTCTAATCACCATTGTCAAGTGTGTATGTTGAGAAAAAGTGTGATTTTGATTTGACATAAACATTCAACGTTATAAGCATACTATGCATTTCCCCTTTGACTTCTATAAGTCATGTTTATTGTTTTTTATCTCAACATACTCAAAACTACTGCTAAACATGAAACAATCTGCTAGCTAGCTTAGAACACAATTTACTAAACTTAATTATGTTGTTAAGAGTTTGACAGGTAAAATCACCAATGCCAATTGTTTAATTCACTTGTTAAAATTTATGTTTGACCATAGAAGTCAAAATCAGCGAAATACCATCCATGAACCATCCAGCATCAGAAGATATATAGCCTTTCGTAATAGTTAGGTTGACTTCTGTTAAAACCTGCACCACTTCCAAAAGTTGATCTTGCTTCTTTACGCAATCTATCTGCAAATCACACAAAATATATCAAACCTTCCGGTATTTTCTCTATTTTGTAGGCTAAATGAGTGAATCAGCTATGTACGTGTCCGTATCTTGGTGATGAAAATTAAGACCTTTGAGTTGCCTCATTTAGGTCATTTAATATTTTACGAGTCCTAACTGTTAATTTAACTGGACAAATATATACGTTTACCTTGACGATGGTATAGTCTTCTACGCTTTCGTTGTCAAATGTCACTCTGCAACTGGTGAAAACAAATTGAACGAATATTAACGATAATACTTTAAAAAATCAATCTCTTAATTAGCAGTAGTAAATAATGAATTACTTACGGTGGACCATGTATCCTTTCTAAAAGAGAATCAAATTCAGGATCAAAGTAGGGCGCATATGCTTTCATCATGCTGCAAGCTACAACAAGCAAAATATTAGGATTACAGTTTTCTTATGGCATGTTTCATGTGTTTGGTCTTTTACTCATATAAGTACAATCAACAAAATCATTATATGTTGCAAGAAACAAGATACTTGTTTTACCAATAATAAGTTATTAACAACATACAGTGTAAAATTATCAGTAATAGTTTCAATCAACATGATTGCAGGCAGTTCGTTGAAAATAAGTAATAACTATCATTCTATCAAGATGCTAAACGAAGGAGATCTTGTTACCAATCACAGTACGTAACGTACTTGCATATTCTCACACTGATAACAAAGTAGTTTAAGGTTCCTATGATTTCTATTTTTAGTGAAAAAGTGAAATAAGTATCTACTCGATCGCTAACATATTGTGTAATTTTAACCAATATATTTACTCTTGACCTTCATACATTTCTTAAATATCTAGCTAGGGTTTATGATCATGCATGTAGCTTCCAAAACATTAAATCCTACCAATCTGTTACTTAAATCAATCTGGAAAACCACATATACAGCTCAAGAATCTAATTTTTCTTTATGTAACATATAACAAATAATAATAATCATAGATATTAATACAAGACTAAAATACATCTTTAACAAGATAACGCACCAAATTTTATACATTACAATTATATAAACACCCATGAAATTATGGCTGATTAGCAACATGCAAATAAAAACACTAAACTACCAAAAAAATATTGCATGCATGCATCCGGGCATGCATAACTTGCATTAATAATGACATAAAGTTATATAAGGGAATAGAATGAGAATGCACCTATGGAAATTGTAACAGTGCCAATAGGTGAATGTATTATCTGCAAATGAATATTAAATTTAATTCTCTCTCTCTTATAGATGATTTTGAAGACGATGATAAAGAATCAACAAGTGCATATTTTTCGAACAGAAACTAGAGAGAGAGGAGAGAAAAGGGGGGTTTGCTAGCTAATATAAATATGGGCATGTGTTTTTAATTGGAGAGAAAAAAGGGTTTAAATAAGAATGAGAAAATTAAAGTTAATGGTAGAGATATGTTTGAAGAAATCTACCTATTATGGTTTCTAAGATAGTAAGATATATAAGAAAACCTAGTATATATCTCAAATAAAACGTGATTAAATAAACTTACTACGTGTACAAACTTCCTCAAACTAATTAAATAAAACGTGATTAAATAAACTTACTACGTGTATAAGCAAATCCATGCTCTAATATATTTGTACTTTGGGGTTTGTCTAAACTTATTTAATGGGTTTATAAATTTACTGAAAATTTGATGAGCTTATAAACTTAATTATATTTTTTGGGTTTTCAAGCTTATTGACCTACGATTAATATATTATGAACTTTATAGGCTTATACAAGCTCAAGTAGACAAGTTTATAAGCCTACAAGAGTGATCTTATATTATGAGCTTAATTATTTAAATATTTAGTAAGTTCATAAGCCATTAAATAAGCTTAGACAAACACCCCTTTTGTACTAAGTCTGAAATATAACACATTTCGTAATGTATATAGTCGATTTTCAGTCATAGTTCTTGTTCAAATTTGTTTGTTTCTTGTAATTCTTCTTCTCCTGTATCTAAGGAGTATCTATATATACGCAAGCTGGTAACTTAACATTTGAAAATGTCACACATTCAGTTTTCTTTAACGGGTTTTTATCATACCTTTATTTATTTCACACTCTTTTATAATAAAATTTGTAAATGCCTACTGATCCTATAAACATTTACTTTCCATTTTTTTTCATCATATCAATTAGCCTTGCATCATATCAATGGTTTTTCACTTTTTGTGGTTTTCTTGTTGTAACTAGCTATAGCAAATAAATTTAAAAATTTGAATTTCGAGATGCATTACAAATTTAATAAAAGCCTAAAAGGCTAAACAGAAAATGTTAGTTGCAAAATGTCAAATGATCAAATCCAAATAATATTTGACCATGGTTCCCTNTAAGTTTAGTATATATATACATATATAACAATTTTTTCTCGACACATTGTGCCTCAAATACACGATCGAGGCCTGCGCTTGGGCATGCGCCTCGCGCCTAGATCCTAATTAAGGATCCTTATACGCCTTACGCACCTTGAACTCTTTTAAAACATTAGCTAGAATTACATCCATCTCATTTAGTTATTATTCCCGCTGGATCCTTTCCAATCATGTCAAATATACATAATATGTCTTTCGATGATTGGGTTCCATATAACAAAGATACTTAATTTCAAAAAGGCCTAATAACATAATAAAGTATCATACTTGTTAAAAAAAACTGTTCTAAGTAGCGTACTTTTTTTTTCCTTGTTGGTGGGTTAAACTCGACTATTTTGTCCACAAGTAAGTATTTTACAGCCCACTATAGGTAACACGCCATGTCATCCGGTTTTTTTGTTTATATTTTTTTTTACCTTTTCCAGCTAACACACACACACCCATTTGCAGCAGTAGATTCCGGCCACAGAGCAGATTCCGGTCTCACTTCCGGCCACAGCAGCAGATTCCGGTGGCTGGAATTATTATTCGGCAACCCTTTTTCTTGTCCCACTTAGTAGATCGGATAAAACCCTTCACCCCCTGGCTAACCACGCACCACCACACCCACCGTATCACCTCCACGCGCCTCCCATCGCCACCACAGCCGCCGTATCCTTTTTTCTTGTCCCACTTTTGTTCAATCAAGCCTTTTGTTTCAAGTGTGTGAAGTATGAGTTACTGCCTGTAGCAGATTCAATTACTATCTATATACGCAACCGTTAAAAAAACCCCGAATTACAACAAATCATCAAATTACCACATCAATTTGTTTCATTGCCTCCAAATTTCCACATCAAATCAAAATCAGGATCTAAATACAAATCTATAAAAATGATTAATATATACCGGAGACGTGGTGGACAATCCGGTCATGCGCCAAAACATATTTCTTCAAATCAAATTCAAATTATGCAGACACTACAAGAAAAAGTGACTTTAGTGACCATCAATTTTCGTCACAAACAGACCAATTTCGTCACTAAACGTGATTAGTGACCAGATTTAGGTGGTCACTTGTGGTCACTATAGGTCCGTCACTAATTACACTTAGAGACCAAATGCAGTTTAGTCACTAAATAGTGACCAAAAAGTCGTCACTGATTGGATGGGGTAGATACAACTTCAAACCAATCAGTGACCAAATATCTGGTCACTAAGCTGCCAGAGACGAAATGGTGGTCACTATTTTGGTTGTTTAGTGACCAAAAAGTGGTCACTATCCACAAGTTGCTGACAACCAAAATATGCTCGGTTTCATCGTACCCTTTTAGTTTTAACTAAACAGAAAACTAAAATCTTAGCTTCTTAAGATAACACAAATTAAACCAAACAAAAAAGAGTATAAAGTCTAAAACCATGATTTTCAAATACCCATAACATACCATGTTATTAAAGAAATACAACATTGAACATGAATAAAGACTAAAAACATGAGTATCAAGACAACCTGCTTATAACACACAATCTTTGAATCTGCTGTTACTTCCCGTAATGTACGATAGAAAAAAAATGACTAAACTTTCCCGCAAACTCTTTCCTGCAAATCCTTCAATTCAGACTCCTCGAGGATTATCTGCTACTGTAGTCATTGACTCTGGAATCTATAAAAAGATGTCCGCAACTTATTGTTCAACCCTGCCTGATATGCTGAAAATATATACAGAGACAAAAAGCATGTTTGTAAAGACCACTCAAGATTAAGTTAAAGACTCCTCGAGGATTATCTGCTACTGTAGTCATTGACTCTGGAATCTATAAAAAGATGTCCGCAACTTATTGTTCAACCCTGCCTGATATGCTGAAAACATATACAGAGACAAAAAGCATGTTTGTAAAGACCACTCAAGATTAAGTTAAAGAGAAAGGTAAATAACAAGTATGTACCAGTACAATAAATGCCATTTTTTGATAAAATCAGAAGCCAAATCATCACATGTTGCACTTTCAAGACAGGACACGATCCCACAGACGTCTCCACAAGATTTAATTAAATCAGTCAGATCAACATATGGGTCAGTTATAAGGTCTTTGAATCGAACTGTAGAGCATCATAAGAAAAGTAAGTAAGGTAACAAGGTGCCTTAAAAGCAAAAGACAACACAACAAGCCAATTGGCCTGACCTTCATAATATATATTTGGGCGATTAAATGATGATTTAAGGATTAAAGGGTTTTCCATGTTCAGTGACTCTTATCACATCCGCCTAAACCCTGCATGAAGAAAAGAAATAAAGTTTTTTATTCAACAGATTCACCGGAAAAGAAATCATGTTCAGAGACAAATAAGATAACTCATGGCAAAAGTTGGGTATGAACTATGATGGTAACTGTAGATCATTACTCCGCACAGGAAGGTACATTGTAAGCCACAATCGAACTTATTATAAAACATTTAAAAGCATGATAGCTGTGTGCTTATTTCTTTATAGCACAAACGTTCACGATAGATCTGAGTTGAATTGTCATGAGAATTCAACGTTTGTGTAATCAACTGTTCTTATGTTTTTTTGTCAAACGAAGAAGAGATCACCAATTCACCATAGTCTATCAAAATAAAATGACGTTTCTTTCTTACAATGGAAAATTGCAACATCAGCTTTGGCGTCGTTTGATTATATGTTAGTGTTTTTCAAACAACTTTCAATTCTTTGGACACAACTCAATACGCATTTTAAACATGGAAACCGTTCAACGGAAAGGAAATGCTGTAGTTTTTTAGGATGCAGAGAGTATCAAAAATTGGATGCAAATGAAATGTTTTGAACCTGGAAGTTGCAGGTATAGTATCCATGACACCGTTGCACGAGACATCATGGGCAACTTTCTCGCGGAGTCGTATATATCTGTTATAAAGATTACAGAGCTCTGTTCTATTTCCACAACTTTCCTGTCAATTTAAATGAAGTAGCAAATTTTAGATATTAAACACGAAAAACAGATTATTAGACCACTGTATAATTCTAAGTACAGTCTAATGTTGGTATGTGTCAGATTTTGGGGAAAAGGTACTGAAACAAGATATATGAAATAAATCTTGTTATACAACAGCAAGCACAACAAGCATATTTTTGTTAAAGATCTATTAACCTGATGCACAGATAGGTCAATTGCAGGCAGCGGAAACTCGCAGTAATCACATGTTAAGACTAAATAAATAAATATTCACATTCAAAAGTTCATTGAGAATTATCCGATAGAATTGGTAGGCTAAAATAAACCTCCTAAACATCTTGCATAAATAACTCAACATTCAACAGCACACACAAGTATTAAACACAATACCATTGAGGATGCGTCCCTTTAACCTACATGATATTTGCCTTGTATCGGAATTTAAGGTACACAATCCAGAATAATTTAAAAAAATAGCTTTGCGATTCTTACGCTTCCAAGATGCTAGCAGGCTAAGAGAGACTAAATGGGCATGTACTTTTTTTGGTGAAGCATGCAATTTTACTTAGTGTAACATTACAAGGAATGCTCGACCACAACTCTGACCTTCACCCAGCATTGGCTGAAAACATCATGTAGGTTAAATTAATGTAAAAGATTGATGACTTACTTGGTGAGAAATTGAGATAAAGAATTCAGCGAGTCGGGAAAACCATCTACACCCACTGAAGAAACACAGGCTTTCAAACGTTCGAAGAAACGGTACACTCTTAAAGTGGTCCCTCGCACTGTTTTATAATCATATGCTCTTTGATCAGCTGCACAGTGAGTTTGAGCCTCTGCTCGTGTTTCATGAAGATAATTCTCTAAGTGAGCGCAATTCAACTGAAAAAAAAGATGAAGAAATAAGCACCAAGCTATCATGCTTTTAAATGTTACATAAGCGAAGAATGCAATAACTGCTATAAATGATAATTAGCGAAGCTTGGTGCTTATTTGTCATGAGTTATCATAACCAAAGTTCATACCCAACGTTTGTGCTTACATAAGCTATCATTACATACATACTCATGGCAAAAGTTGGCTTTATCAACTTATTTAGTTCTATTTATTCGAATGTTTTACTGCAAAAGACGAGACAAGGGCATATGTTTCTTACATGGCACTATTGACTTCAGGGGATGTTTGGTAATGCTTATTAAAACTGCTTATGCATTCATGAAATAGGCAATTGCTATAACATAAGGCAATGCTGCAAAAAGTGTGTAGCTAGGCTTCTACAGTAACGAAATCAGATAATCAAAACACAACAAGGGGTGTTTGGCATTACTAAGTTAAACTGGTTATGCAACTTATAAGGAGATGAGCATCTTATATACAATATCAAAGCGCAACAAGGGGCGTTTGGGATTAACTAGTAATGAGAATGCACCATTTCAACAGCATATTCAAAATGTCATTTATCAAAATAATGGAACAATATATCGCTATTACTAGACGTCTCAACCCAATGGAACAATATTGTTAAATCAATTTTTGTGCCTAAACTGTTCTCAACGTCAAATGTACAATCTATCACTGCTTATATCACATTTCATATGCATAAATCGGTTTATATCATTAATAGTTATATCACAGAAATAGATATCACTGCTTAATCAACTTTACATAATTCAACTAATAACACGTCACACAAAGCAAATCGAAAACCTAAAAAACAAATTATAACAGATATATCAATTAAACTCATGACCAAAGCATCTGATTAAAGCAAAATTGACCTAATAATCAATTAAAGGCTTGAATATCGGCGAGTTGTTGCGATGGAGTCGCGGTGGTGTTGCGGTGGAGTCGTGTGGTGTTTCGGTGGAGTCGCGGTGGTGTTGCGGTGGATTCGCGTGGTGTTTCGGTGGAGTAGCGGTGGTGTTGCGGTGGAGTCGCGGCGGTGTTGCGGTGGAGTCGCGTGGTGTTTCGGTGGAGTCGCGGTGGTGTTGCGGTGGATTCGCGTGGTGTTTCGGTGGAGTAGTGGTGGTGTTGCGGTGGAGTCGCGGTGGTGTTGTGGTGGAATAACGGTGGTGTCGCGGTGATGCCGTTGTGGTATTAGGGAACCATGTTTTATCAGTGATGGTGGTGTTGGTGTTATGATGGAGTTCCAAACGAGGGGATAGATAAATATCCCAATTAACAACAAAGTTACATAAATTACCCTCGTATTATTGAGAATCTTCAATTTTGGCATATAAAATACCCTAAATAGTGACCAAAATAAAAGTGGTCACTAAAGTTTCGTCACTAAACACACTTTTTCTTGTAGTGAGATCTGCAGCGTGAGATTTGAATTATCTGAATTGGGGAAATTAGGGTTAGGGTTAAAATTGAATGAAACAGAGGAGGAGGAGGAGGAGGAGGGGGAGGAGACACCTACTTGAAATTTGATTGATAAATGTACAGTTTTTAGATTAGACAAGTGCTTCTTTGTTTTATGTCCATTGATCTATCTATGGAGTACTTTGCTATTTCTTTGGATAGTCCCCGTACTTTGCTGTTTCTAAATGTGTTCCTTTTAACTTCAATATTGATTAGATCAATTTCCGTCCTAGAAAGCACCACTTTGTTTGACCCAGTTTGCTAAACTTGAAATGACCGGTAACCGGATGAGGGGGTGGAAAAATACTCACTTATGGACAAAATAGTCGAGTTTGACCCACCAATAAGGAAAAAAAAAGTACGCTACTCAGAACAACTTTTTTTGACAAGTATGATACTTTATTATGTTATTAGCCCTTTCAAAAATAGAATACGCGATAGGCGACATTAATCTGGCCAAATAAATAAAAACAAACTTTTATTTATATTCAAATAAACAATGACGACTAATCCATATACATATACATAAACCAGAAACAATAATCTAAAAACATGAACTCCATGAACATAAATCATACCTAACAATAATCCCGAAAGAAAAGAATGCATGAATATAATAAGTACGTAATAAATGAATAAAAGAACCATAAACACATGGTCCAAAAATCATGAATGACTATAACCGAAAACCATGTGATCAGATCGATCTACCAATCAAAATCACACTTGGTTCTTTGAAATCCACTAGAACCAACCCTACCTCCAGTTGTCAATGGAACCCTTAAATCACATTCAAACTTTGGTTTAAATTTAGGCTTAGCCCACCCAACTTTCAACCTCATTTTGAGCTTCAATTTCAAATCAATGTTGTAAACAGCATCTCTACTTTCTTGATCATATTTTGATTTGTCACCATTACCTAAAACCACAATTTGTTCTCCACTAAACACCGTTCCGACGTTTCGTTCCTTTTTATGTCCCAGATAAAACGTGTCCAAGTAACCGGTATCAAATCTCTTATCATGGTACTCAGCATTCGCTTCGATTCTATCGTAGTAAATCCCGATACGTTTATTAGGGTTTCTAAACGTCATGTTTACAGCTAGGTTGTAGTAAAGAGTGTTGTTGTCGGTTGATAAGGTGAATTGTGTAAGAGTGGCTTCGTTGACATGGAACTTTGGCGCGTTGGGGCGGAATATAAGCCAAAACACGAGGACTGCGATACCTAAGAGTACGAGGATTGTGATAAGAATTTGGAAGATTAGGTTAAAGATGCAACCGCAAATACAACTGAAGCACCATGAGAAAGGGTTACAGCCGCCACCACCGCGGCTAGGGCGGTTGTAGGCTCGGGTTTTCTTCTCGGGTGGTGGGATCGATGGACCGTAGTAAGCTCCGTTTAGGTTAGACATGATGGAAATAATATGAGAGTGTGAGTTATTTGTGATGAATGGAATAGGGTGGATGCATTTATAGGAATGGTTTATTTATTAACGCGTTTGTAAAAACACGTACGTTTTTAGCATTAGTTCCGTGTAACTTCCTAATATTGACTTTGTCAAGCTGGTGGTTTTCTGTTTTTTATGCTTATCATTCTCGAAAGTAATATATGATACTCGTACTTGATGTATTTGATCAGCAACTAAAGGCTATAACAATTTTTTAATTTAAAACCCGAGTGACTTGGAATTATTAGAGTTTGATCCGGCTCATATTTTAAGAGCATAATAAGTAAATGAATGATAATAAGATTATGTAGTATTATTTTGAGATAATAAGTACTAATCAGTTGTGTGAATTTCGTTTCTGTAATGTTTTTTTTTCAAAGCTGGACTAAGACAACCAATTCATTAAGTTTTGTATTTTTCTTGAAGAAGTCAAGATCTCATTTTATGGTTTTATTATGTTAGAAATGAGTTCAAATGTTGGCATCATTCTGTTTGTTAGGATGTGTCATTTTCTATGTGAAAATTACGAAAGAAGAGTTTGATNAGTTGTGTGAATTTCGTTTCTGTAATGTTTTTTTTTCAAAGCTGGACTAAGACAACCAATTCATTAAGTTTTGTATTTTTCTTGAAGAAGTCAAGATCTCATTTTATGGTTTTATTATGTTAGAAATGAGTTCAAATGTTGGCATCATTCTGTTTGTTAGGATGTGTCATTTTCTATGTGAAAATTACGAAAGAAGAGTTTGATTTTTATGAACGCTAATGTAACATGTTGGTCACCTAATACCAATGTTTTGAAACCCGGGTTTGGGATCGACCCGGCCGAGTCACCGGGTCACCGGGTCAACCGGTTCGACCGCCGGGTCAACCCGGTTAGACCCGGTTTTATGCACATTTCCAAAAATCCATTTTCATAATAGCCTAATACTAATCCAAAATGAATGAACCTAAACATCAAAATGCAGTAAATAGCACAAGCTTTAAGCACTGGGGTCCTAAACTCCTTAAGCATGCCAAGCGCTTTGGATATCAGAACCGAATTCAATCTAATAAGTGCAAACTAATCACAAATATGAGTGAATATAGATCATAAGAAAGTCATATCAAACAAAAATAGCACCTTAATAATGGAAAAATAATAATAAATGAAGAGTCAAAAAAAAAAAAAAAATCCAAACCCGGCCGGGTTTCAAAACCCGGGTTGACCCGGGTCACTCAAAACCTGACGGGTCTAACCGGTTGACCCGATTTTACAAACCCGGGTTTTTTTTACCCGTTTTTTGACCGGGTACCGTTCCGACCGGTTGACCCGGCCGGGTCGACCCGGGTTTGAAAACATTGCCTAATACATACGCATTAACAATCACGCGCTTCTACATGTGAAATGACCTTATCAAATACCACCTATGATTACTGCTCAAAAATTATACCACCTATGATTCTTTATCATTTTTTTCATCCACTTACGTGTTTTGGATACTTGTTTTTGTACGTATCCCTTTATCTATATATTTAATCCTCATGAGTCATGACTCATATGACAAACATTCTTCGTCATTATCAAAATAAGCCAAAAGTTCTTTACAGATCCAACTTTTACCATTGAACCCATCAAGCAATATTAGCCACTCATTTTTTTTTATCAAAATAAAAAAATAAACTTCCACCCTTTTTTTTAAAACTTAAATATTTCGCAAACCGTAAATCGTCAAGCTACAAAAAAAATACCATCGCGATGAGAATTAAATTATCTTTCTATAGACATGCATTGTTATATACTTTCGACGACTTTTTTTCGATGAAAGCTTTATTTCTTTTCGCCCCAGAAAATCATGATATGATTCGTAAGAATCATATATCTGTATTCGATTTTAACAAATCATATATGATTCGAAGAAATCCGAATCATTATGATTTTTACGAAATCATATATGATTCTTTGTTGGGAAATTAAAAAAAAAAAAAAAAAAAAAAAAAAAAAAAAAAAAATCGTCGAAAAAAAATTCGTCGAAAAGGTATATAACAAGCATATCTATGAAAGATCATTTATTCTCGTCGCGATAAGTATTTTTTATGGGTGCTTGAAGATTTCCTTTGCAAGATATGTTGTTTTGAAAAAATGTGAAAAATATAAATGGGTGAGCTATGATTGGTTGATAAGTTTTATAAAGGCATAGTATCGGTTTTCATGGATTATATCAAATTTTAAATAGAGTTTAAAAATAGTAAATATATATCATCAATCAAATAGTTATTTCAATTAACACTAAACTCTATTTGATTGATTGATTTTTTTTTCTTTAAAAAATGAATAATTAATTTTTGTGCAAAAGATAAATATATATTATTGCCACAATATATCAAAATACAAAACAAGCTATAAACCTAGATGGAGAGATCCATACCACTTACATAGCAGTTGAACATATCAACATAGAACAATTAAAAGTAGTATTAAAGAGCTTTCGTAAGGTAACTTTCGGCCCGAGTTAGAGATGTTTAAGCGAGACACAAACACCGTTTTCTAACCGGCGTTTACCTGCTTAACCTCTCTATGAAAAGGCAAGAGGTGTCTCACATTAGCTCTCAACTTTATGGCGTCGGCAATCGTAAGGACTTACGTGTTAGCACGCATCAAGAATGTTAAAACATAAAAATAAAAAGAAGAAAAAAAAAAAAAAAAAAAAAAAAAAAAAAAAAGTACAACTTTTGCCTTGTAATACTTAGTTTCTTTTTCGAATACCAAAAGAAAAATTACAAATTCTAACCCCTAAGATTAAAAACAAATATTATAACTTAAATTCATCATCGAACTACAAAACAATACGAATACATAAACCATCCAACGATACGCATAAATAAGATTTTGTAATTGTCGATAAGATCCTGACTTCTCCTCCTACTTGCAACACTTGTTCCACCTAAATCATTTTTCAAGCCCGACCTGAAGTTGGCAGATCCGTGTTCATCACTTTAATAGATTTCTAACCACCCCTGAATAATGTGATGGTCTTGAGCAGCTACGTAACTGTTCGACTTCCAGGAGCAGACGTATTATTCATGCATTTACAAAACGACTTATCTCACCTAGCAAACTGTTAACCAACTTGAGTTCCTTTTCTTGTTCGTTGCGTAATCGGAAAAGAATAGATTTTTGCACCTCAGCTAGTTCGTTTGCCATTTTATGTGTTTGTTAATAGTATTGATATTTGTGTGAGAAAATATAGTTTTGTTAAACTTGTATTTATAAAGGAAAAAAAGACGTTAAACAAATAGCCGTTGGAAAAATAGCCGTTAAGCCTTTTATTCAATTTCAAATTTAAAGCAACATTACACCAAGTTACAAACGATACAGGAAACAAATACACACGATACGGAAAACAGAAAGACACGATACGGAAATACTTAACATAAAACACCATTACTCATCGTCCCTGTCCCATGCCCACGTGTTTCTCAGAATGAACCACACATGTTGATAATTTAACCCTCTCCCATGGCGTTCATGATAAATTCGGTTTGCATTGCTGAGACAACAAGGGTCTTCACTTGTACGCAACAACTCTTTGTAAATATCATTATACATACGACATTCAAGGTTGATTCTATTCCATTGAGCCGTAATACTATTTTTATTACGGTGCGCACCATCAGTTTGATCGTTGAACATTTGTGTAACGACATTCCAAAAAGGTTCATTCACAAGGTCTCTAGATTCGTGAAGTCCAAGCTATATGTTAGCTAGCAAGGTTTCTTCTTCCATGGACCAGCGATTATTCATTGTGAAATGATTTAGAAGTGTGTTATTTTGAAATTTGAAAATCATAATTCAAATTTGAAATTTGAAAATCATAATTCAAATTTGAAAACCAAGCGGGATAAAAATCAAATTTCAAAATTCAAATTTGAAAACCGAGCGGGATCTTTCAAACATTTAAAATTCAAAAGTTTGTGGGCGGGATTGTTTTAAACGTTTAAAATTCAAATCAATGGGTGAGATTTATGAGCTTATTTAACACCCATTCACAGCTCATTATTGCTCACACAATTCACACATAATTCTCTCACAAATCATACATAATTCACAAACAATTCTCTCAAACAATGTCTCGCAAAGACTTCTCCCAACAATTCCCAACTCACCGTGACTTCTCCCAATAATTCCCAACTCACCGTGACTTCTCCTAGCAATTCCCAAGTCACCATGACTTTTTCCAGCAATTCCCAAGGTCCAGCATCATTCCGAATGCACCGGTGAACACTCCACCGGAAAACATCTTTCCGGTATTCACACCTGATAATGAACCGGTGCCCAATCCACCTGTTGTCCAACAACAACCCGATCAACCCATTTGGAGAGGGTTGACTGATGAAGAACTGTTTCAGCAAAATATGCAAGAATTGTTACGTGTTGAAGCAGAGGAAGAAAGCGAGGCAAGAGCTCGTGAGGATCGAGCAAAAGCTAAACAGGATCGGAGAAACCACCGAGCAAAATGGCGATGGGCAATGGGAATAGACCGTGTGCCATCGAGTGAGGACGATTCGAGTGCCTCCTATTCGAGTCACGAGGGCTATATGTCGGATGNCATTCCGAATGCACCGGTGAACACTCCACCGGAAAACATCTTTCCGGTATTCACACCGGATAATGAACCGGTGCCCAATCCACCGGTTGTCAATCCACCTGTTGTCCAACAACAACCCGATCAACCCATTTAGAGAGGGTTGACTGAAGAAGAACTGTTTCAGCAAAATATGCAAGAATTGTTACGTGTTGAAGCAGAGGAAGAAAGCGAGGCAAGAGCTCGTGAGGATCGAGCAAAAGCTAAACAGGATCGGAGAAACCGCCGAGCAAAATGGCAATGGGCAATAGGAATAGACCGTGTGCCATCGAGAGAGGACGATTCGAGTGCCTCCTATTCGAGTCACGAGTGCTATATGTCGGATGATTCGTTTTATTGAATCATAGTTTATTTAAATCGTAGTTTATGTTTAAGTATCGTCGTTTAATTAAGATGTTTTCTTTTTAATAATTGTATTTTAATTAAGCTGTTTTATGTAATTTGTGTTTTATAAATGTTTATGTTAGTTTTAAATGAAGTATTTGTTAAAATTTGGGGTTGAAATTGAAAATAATTGGGGTGGAGGTGAGTTAAGGTGAGTTATAGGTGAGTTATGCTACCGGGGTGGAAAGTCAAGAATTAAGGTTAAAAGGTAAAAGCTGATGTGGCGCTGACGTGGCAGTAAGTTAAGTTTTAACTTTGTGTTACCTTACCGTGCGCACTAAACCTATGCAAGCATTCACCTATTCTTTTAGTGGAATAGGGTTCTTTCATGTTCATTTCAAACATGAGAGGTGATGCTTATTTTACCTAGATCACGTTTTATAATTTTATAAGTCTCGTTTACCTATAATCTATGTGAGCACTATCGTGCAGTTTACCCGGTTGTGGTAGTCTAGTTTGGTAAAACCGAAGTCATCCCAAGAACTATGTATCGGATTCTAACTTAAGTCTAAATTGTCACTAAAAGGGGGTTTTGAAATGATTTAATTTGTAATAAACTAATGAAATAAACGAAAATTAAATTGAGATTGAATTAATGTGAAAAGGATGTGCTAGCCTAGTTACTAATCTTATTATGCCATGACTTAGTTTTCCAAACAATGTCTATTATCGCCTTATGTGGTGGTTAAATGTCACTAGGATCGATTGATCAAATCGCCTAGCCTATAATTCTAAACAAGTACCTCCTTTGGTCAATTCGGTCGTTCAGTCTGGTTTTAGTCATTAAGTACCAGTAATCAATCTAGACCTATTATGTGCCAAGGTGTGGTCCTTTGGTCAATTCTCACACATACAACATGGTCCCGCATTTCTTATCTATGTCTACTAGGATAGGTAGTCATTTGGTCAATTCTTACGCGAGGTGAAATGTAGTCCTTTGGTTAATTCTTACACGCCCCGCAACCTACTCGACTAGGATCCTTTGGTCAATTCAAGCTAGCCTAGCATACATATTTCCAAAATGCGGGGATCGTAGATAGGCTAAATGGATAAACATATAAGGCGCATAGTAAACAAGAAACAATCATCGTGGTAATAGTAATTTCATAACTAGCCTAACACATGAAGTGCTAAAGTTAATGATTAAATGATACGATATGATTTCTCCCTTGGAATGTGGTTGACGATTGCTGAGATTCATCCTTGATGAAGCCCTAATTCGTCTCTTGAAAGTTGTGGTAGCAAGTGATGATGAAAATGCATATTTAGGGTTTATATTTATAACTTTCGACAAAGTTATAGCGTGACCTTAAGTAAAGGGTTACGCCGTAACCCATGTATCACTGACAATCTTATCCATATAATAATATCTAAGGCTTAACCTCAAGAAGAAGTTACGAACGTAGAACCCTCATTAACAATTATGACGTTTCTACGCCATAACCACATAAATAAGTTACAGCGTAATCTTTTGATCACTGAAATTCTTCTAGGTCTTTAGATATCTACGGCGTAACCATGTCGATGGAGTTATGTCGTAATCTTTAGCAACGTTGACATTAGTCTTCTAGTGATTTAATATTTTATGGCATAGGTTGGAGTATGAGTCTACGCCGTAACTACCTCTTGGCCAGCAACCTCTTGAATAACTTCATTAGTATCCTTCCAAATCCGTGTTTCTTCGTTTCGATGCTCATCTATACCCTGAAATGAAATAATAAGTAATAAGAGTATATATCCATGCAAAACTATACAAATGGTGAGCATTTTAGGGGGAAATTGACACTAAAATATCAGGACTATTCGATGTTATCAAGAGATAATGTTGTGATTGTTGTGAGTGTAAATTTGAATTAAAATAAAATAAAAGTTTTGCAGTGATGGCCCAATTTTCTTTTTACTCTCATATAAAACTCAACATGACCTATCATGTTCAAATAAACATGAGAGGATCCTTATCCTCTTCTAGTTTAGTAAAAAGCAAACAAGCACTAGGCATTCATGGAGAAACCACATGGCTACATTTCCTTTCCATACAAACACCCTATCTGTGTCCCACCATGAACCACATAGGCTCTTATATCAAGGCTTCACCAAGGAAGAGTTAAACTCTTGTTCCATTAAGGCTTTCAACCATAGAGATAAATTTCCAACATAAGTTGGCATCACTCAAATGAAGGAAGACATTTAAGGATACATCCCACCTAGATTACATTTACTCTTCAAATGCGTAAAACGTATTCTTCATCTGCAACTTCACCCTCACAAATAAGAACATGGATCAAGCAGCTAAACACGCTACACCAAAACAGAGAATAGGTGTTGGGTTTGAAATCGACCCAAATTATCTCTGACACGTATTTAAACATAAAATAGACTAATGCACCCTCTGACGGTCAGCGAGCATAAATGTCTCTGATAATTATCAGAGAGTATTTCACTTTTGATAACTATCAGGTTCATATGATAGTTATGAATTGACATTCTTTCTGATCTTTATCAGAGACATTTATGCTCAGTGATTTTCAGAGGGTGTATTCATTTATGCTCAGTGATCTTCAGAGGGTGTATTCATCTATGTTTTGCTTAAATACTTGTCAGAGACAATTTCGGTCAATTTCAGACCCAAAAATATCCTCCTATTTAAATATACAAATAAACTAATTAACAGTAGTAAGTAAGCATAACGACTTATGCTTACATACTGAGTTTACAACAAGGAAAAACAACAAGTACAGTTGTTTTCCTCATTATTTACGAAAACGAAATGGTGGACTCGCAGACCTAGAACTATCAGAGTCAATGGTCTGAGTCACTTGTGGTTCAGCACTTTAGTATTGTAACTATATATCTTAAACTAGTAAAAGACAGATGGGTCAGCTATTCTACCTCACAGTTCCTTTGTTGTAACTGTTTCAACCAAGTTTCTTGACGAAGGGGAACTGCACGAGTCATTGAACATTCCCCGATGCAACCTTTCAGTGCGGACTGAAGACACACTATCCATCCCCTGATGCTCCCCCTCAGCCACGGCCTCATATGACTAATTAATAGGCTTGATGTTTCTATAACCCTATCTTGGTTACTACTAAGAGTAACCACTCTTCATCTGTCATAACCACTGTTCTCAGTTTGTGAGAGAAACAAAATTACATTTTCCCAAGTACCTCTGAACATGAAGTTCAGGATGAAAAGGACGCTATGTCTTAGTGAACCTTTGTTCTTGAATGAAGGGACTTGCAAGAATGTAGTAATGAGGAGAGGGTGGTTAAAAGAGTTGGAGACTAGTAAGATTAAGCTTCATTATACACAAGATCATTGTGATATTACCCGATCTTGTAGAAATGAAGCCGGACTGTTGGTTCGAAAGATATATTTAGGTGGGGTTTGAAAAGGATGGTTTTGAATTTTTGTTATTAGCTGTCATTCAAGAATGGCTATATATTATTAGTGGTCAATCAAGAACGGATCTGGATTAAGAAAAACCCACCCGCTCTGATACCATTTGTTGGGTCCGCTATGCATATGCTCATACAAACTATGAATCATAAAACAACATTTTAAGCAAGTGACGAAAACTGATGAATATCAACATTGAGGTTGTGTTTGCTTGAGAACGAATCTTACACGCTAATAACACCATTTGTAATTTTTAACTTTATAAATCTTATTAGAAATGAATCAAAGATTTACAAAGGATAGCCTACGGAAAACTATCCTGGTTGGCGACAAATTAACTCTCCAAAATCAAACAACAATAGGCAGCTAGCTTTGCTTTGTTGTTCCTATGAGAGGATGATGATCATAATAATAATACTTTATATTATTTTCTAAGTTTGAATCTCTACTTAACTCGGTTATAACCTTTGGTTTATATAGAAGGGGAAATAGTAGATACACATGGGTGCATAGTAACCGATAGATTAAGTGTTAACGTTCACTCTTAGTGATCGACACCCTACTTACCAACGAACCTACAATTGATCGGGTACGCAGCCGTTAGTGTTAGTTAATAGGTAAAGTCGGCAAAATATAAACAGTAAAACTTGATAATATAATTACCTATACTAAACGACACATCATGGGACAATAATTTTGTTGAGTTGAAACACTAGATCTTCTCCTAGGTTGAGGTGTTTTAGATCTAGGTTGAGAATTGTTAATTCTCTTAGGTGGAGGTGTTTTTGCTCTAGACTCGGTTTTCACAAATCATAACCCATTCCTTTATGATTGTCTAAGATATTGTGTGATTTTTTTTCATTGGTGCTCGGTGACATGTTCCTACTCAGTACAACAAAATTGGTTCTTGATGATGTGTTAGACTTAGACATATCATTCCCTTTATTAACATTAGACTCGTTTACATCATAATCTATATCAAATTTGGTTTTAAGAGCTATAAGACGCTTTTCAAACATTTCTAACCTATTTTGGCTCTCTAGCGGATCCTTTTAATAAGGATCCATCCGTTATATTTGAGGATCCGCAGGGTGCCAAAAGTGTCGGATCAGATTTTTTTACGTTTTTAGTTTCGCTTATTGACGCTTCATTTACATCAAAGCCTAGACCCATTTTATTACTAGGTGACTTTTGGACATTCAAAATTTCCTTTAATGAATGTGTACTCTTTTCAAATTTCACAAACTTATAAACATCTCTTTTGAGTATAGTTTGTGACTATTCAAGTATTTGATTTTCTAAGCGTAGTTCTTGACATGACTCACATTCTATAGCTTTATTTCTCTCAAAGTCTTTTAAATTTTTCCTTTAACTCAACAATTTCCTTTAATAAGCGATTTCTAATTACTTTCATGAGCTTATTAGTGAGTATTTTAGACTAATCTTGCACATTCTATTGTACTAATTTTGCATAGTATCATCATCAATAGAAGAAGCGTTATCACTTAAGTAAGATGAATCAGAACTTACCTCGTTAGAAGTTTGAGCCATGATACATGTTTCCTCCTAGGTTTTCTCATCGTCCTCTTCACCGCTATCACTCCAAGAACCTCCGACAAATGCCTTTTTGTCCTTGCTTCTTGGTGGTTTAGGACAATCACCAATGAGATGATTTGGGTCACCGCATCTATATCGCTTCCGATCATTCTTACCTTTCTTGTCATCCCAGCTTTTCCGGATTGACTGCTTCTCATATCGAGGTTGTCTAACAAATCTGCATCTCCTTTTAAAGAACTTTTTATAGTCCCTTATGACCATAACATACTCATCATCATCATCCCCCGATGAAGATGTTTCCAGATCACTCGACTCTTTCTTTGCTTTCAAGGCAAGAGACTTCACCTTCTCTCTTTTGCCTCTAACAATTTCCGAGTCCTTTTCCATGATCACTTTATACAATTTTAAATTACCAATGAGTTCATCAATTGCAAGAGATGATAAGTCTTTCGATTCTTCAATCGTGGTGACCTTTGCTCTCCACTTAGGATAATGATCCATAAGAAACTTTTGAACATAGTTCTTGCTAGAAAAACTTTTATCAAGAGCTTCCAAACTAGTTATAATAGTGTTAAATCTAGCAAAGCCACTATCAATGGATTCATCCTCAGCAATCGAGAATTTCTCATATTGTTCCACAAGTAAGTTGATTTTGTTTTCTTTGACTCGGTTATTACCTTGGTGGGTGATTAACAATGATTTCCAAATTTCTTTTGCCGTTTGACACATAAAAATTCTTTCATATTCTTACTTAGGCAAATCATTATAAAGAACCATTTTTGCTTCATTTTTTTAGCAAGTTTCTTTTTAATATCATCGGATTGTTTATCATAAGGAACAACTTCCTCTTTTTGTCTAGTTTCGTTCTTTTCAATAGGTTGGAAATCACCCTCGATATTAACATGCTAAAGACAAAATCTTTTAATATTACATAAGTTTCAAATGTATTTTTCCAATATATAAAACCACTGCTTTCAAAAAGTGGTGGTCGTTGCCTAAATTGACCCTCGTTGTGGTTTTCAAAATCCATATATTGATTCAAGTTTTAAAATTTAATAATTTTTAAAAATATTGGTCAACGTAGTTCTGATGCCAATTGTGGAAAACTAGAAGGGGGGGGGGGGGG